>JACFYI010003496.1:10368-25324 GCA_014898755.1 Handroanthus guayacan | reverse complement strand
TTAGTATTTTGATTTTCTTCGAATTTTGATCCAAAAATACATTTTTGAGATTCTTATATACATAAAAATATTTATAAAATATCGTTTCGGATATTGGTTTTGAAATTTTTTGAAAGATCGTTTTAATGTCGAAAAGTACGATTTTGTCCATATCACCCATTTTTCAGTCGTTCTTAGTTTGTTTCTCCACTAAGTCCACGGTCCATCGTTCAAAACTCAATCCCATACATCAATGTAAGAGTCAAGGAAGATTCATTTAGCATGGGATCTACATATTCAAGGATTTGAGCATGGATAGGCAAGAATAACAAGATAACATCATAGGATCTCATGCTCAACATATCAATGGCATCAAGTGCTCAATAATTCAAATCATGCTTGATCAAGAAAGGGAAAAATCGAAACGCATGCTCATGAACAGGAGAAGATGCCATAAGTCTTACCTCTTGTAGCTTAATCCTTGATAATGCAAGATCTAAGCTTAGTCTTAAACAGCTATATTCATATTCAAGCTTATATCAAGCTCTTAAACATTCATATCACTAGCTATTCTTAAACACCAAATCATAACCAACTTACCAAGAGTTTGGGTTGAGAATACCACACTAGAATCCCCCCTTTAAAGCTGAAATCGATTTTGTGGAGAGAAGAAGAACACAATGTGTTTTGAAAGAAATTCCTAAGTATGGAGAGTTCAATTTTTCTGCAGAATTTTTAGAATCAAATGGGGCTTATTTATAGATGAGAATTTGGGGTTAAAATGTGGGAATCTAATAGCTCAAGCCCCTAAAAATAATTTTCCAATCGTAGTGCTAGCATAGAATGGCTTGGAAGTGATTGATGGATGGATGGAATTTCCATCATAGGGCTACTGAAACTGCTAGCCGATTTCAGCTTCTTTTTCTTTTATTATTATTATTATTATTTTTTTGAATTTCAAATGTGCTACACTTTGGTCAACAATAATGGCTAGACATTAGGCTTGAAATGGGCTTGTAAATTGGGCTAACGGAGTTTGTTTTTGGGTCGAAACGCGACGAGGAAATGAAACATGTTTGTTCGAAATATTTCCAGGTGCACAAAATGTGTTGAAGCTTGGTTTCAAAATCAATTAAATTTTTGATAAATCGGCAATTCAAGAATTTTAATTTAGGAATTCTCAAGGCTCGTTTGGATCAAAACGGGGCACGAAAACTTAAACGTACAAAAATTTTTTGAAGGCACAAAACTTATGTTGATGTTAAAACGATGTTCATGATTTTGAAAATGAAAAATCGATGATTTAAGATTTTTTTTTTAAGAAAAATTTTGGGGTGTCACAGACATGAGAGAAAAGAATTCATAAATTTGATACAAGGATCATTGTCTGTGGTAGAGTACGAGGTAGAGTACAGTCGATTGATTCAGTACGCTTCGCATGTCCTGGTTGATGAAAAGAGAAGGACGAAAAGATTCATTGAAGGGTAAAGGCCTGAACTGAGGTGAGATCTAGCTATTTACAATCCCTCCAACTATGATGAGGTCGTTGAAAGAACAATGGACCTAAAAGTGGACTTTCAGGAACTCCGAAAGATTGATAACAAGAGGAAAGGAAAATGTTCAAGTAAAACTGACAAGGATAAAAGGAAGAAAGATCTCATTGGAAAGAAATCGAAAATAATGACAGGAAGTTCATCAGTGGCAAAAGGAAAGGCTCCAGCGGCAGCTGAGAAAAGAAGCTGCAATTTCTGTGGAGGCACCTTTCACACCGAGGACAAATATTGAAAAAAATAGGGACGGTGCATAACTTGTGGGAGCCCACAGCACTTTGCTAAGAGCTATCCAAGGAATCTATCAATTGTTGATTAGGGAAAGGCGCAGGCAGCAGCGAAAAAGAAAAGTTGCACTTATTGCAAGGGAACAAATCACACTGAGGATAGGTGTTAGAAGAAACAAGGGAAGTGTATGGTCTGCGGGAGTCCCCACTATTTCGCAAATGACTACCCTAAAACCCATAAGGATGCTATGGCTGGAGCACCAAGCCAACCACAATAAAATGCAGTAGGGCATCCATAGATCAAAGCTTGAGCCTATGCTTTAGTTGGAAATAGAAGGGTGAACCCTACGCAAGTGGTGGAAGGTACATTCTAATTCAAAATCTTTTATGCAAAGTTTTTGTTTGATCCTGGTGTTACGCACTCTTTTTGTATCTACTACATGTATTAAGGGAGTATGTTTGACCTCAAAAATTATAAGAACATTATATACGTTCAAACCATTGTAAGAAGGTGTTATGAAACTTCCATTAAGTACCTAAATTGCCCTGTGAACATTGACCATCAAGAATTTGTAGCTCATTTTATTAAATTGTCAATCCAAAACTATGACTTTATATTAGGAATGAGTGGGTTGTACTAGCATCAGGCTATGGTAGACTGTTTTGTTAAAACAGTAAAGCTGGGAATAGGAATTGAAGCTGCTACTGATGTCAACTCCCAAAAATAGTAAAAATCACTACTATTTTTGCATTAAAGGCCAGGAAAATAATAAGAAGAGGGATAATAAAGATTTATCGCCTACTTAATAAATAAGCCACAAGATTCCATGAAATTAGAAGATGTAAGGGTAGCTAGAGATTTCTAAAAGTGTTTCCTAAAGAGCTGGATTCACTACCCTAGATATGAAATTGAGTTTGTAATCGAAACTTTTCTTGGGGTAGTGCCATTCTAGAAAATCCCTTACAGAATGGCACCAGTGGAGCTGAAGAAACTAAAGAAGCAACTTCAGGAACTATTGAATAAGAATTTTATAAAACCAAGCTCATTCCTTTGGGTAGCTCCAGTTTTGTTGGTAAAGAGAAATTATGGTTTACTAAGAATGTGTATTGACTATAGAGAGTTAAATAAAGTGACCATCAAGAACAAATAGCCTCTACGCCACATCAATAAACTATTTGGTCACCTTCAGGGAACTGTGGTGTACTCAAAGCTAGATTTACGATAAGGGTACTACCATATGAAAATACAGGAAGCAAACATTCCCAAGGCCACATTCAATTCACAATATGGACATTTTGAGTTGTTGTGATGTCAGTTGGATGGACAAATGCTCCTGCAGTATTCATAAATTTAATATATCAAGTTTTCCGCCCATATCTTGACTATTTTGTAGTAAATTTCATTGATGATATTTTGGTGTAGTCAAAGTTGAAGGGAGGACATGGAGAACGATCCGCATCAACTATAGGCCCAGTAATTCTTTAGACTCTTTAGGTGCATTAGCTGTTAACTAAATTCAGCAAGTCTGAATTTTGGAAGAGTAAGTAACCTTTCTTGGGACATATAATATTCCAGAATGATCTTGAAGTTGATCTAGATAAAGTAGAAGCAGTACTCAACTGAAAAATGACTGGAAATGGTTACCGATGTGAGAAGGTTCCTGGGATTAGCGGAGTATTAGTTGGACCTCTCACCCATTGACCCATAAGGATCAGCAATTTGAATGAATTGGAAGTGCGAAAAGAGCTTTATGGAGTTGAAAAAAAGATTAACCATAGCTCCAATATTCGCACTACCTGATGGGTCAGAAGAATTTAGAGTATATACAGACAATTCTAAGGAAGGTCTGGGCTATGTATTGATGCAGAAGGATTGTTATGTTTCAGAAACAGGATATGTGTTCCGGCGAAAATATGAGAGAAGGCGTTGACAGCAGCCTATCAAACTAAGCATTCAATACATCTTGAAGGAATAAAGATGTGAAGAGACGTGAAGTAGAAGTTTTGGTGGGATGGCATGAAAAGGGATATAAGTGAGTATATTCATAAATATCTAACATGTCAACTCGTGAAAGCAGAACACCAGAGACTCGAAGTTTACAGCAAGATTGTAGAGTAGTTCACAAGAATATTTAGGGATTAAGCTGTTGTTTAAAATGATAGCTCATCCTCAAACTGATGAACAATCAGAAAGAGTGACATCACATATATAGGACAACCCATTCCTAGATTTCCAAATTCATGAACCTAAGAATCGTAGGGTAGGATACCCTACTTGTTTGAACAAAGATATAAATTTGGGGATCAAATTCTTTTTAGAAAGGAAAAGTGTAACAACCCGAAAATTCCCCTAGTTAAATTTTAAAATGAGAAAATTTTTCTAATTAAATTTAAATTTATCGCTTTTAATCGGTAAACATTTTTACAACGTTTTTGAGAAAAATTTTAATCGGTAGACGATTTTTCAATGTTTTGAGATTTTTCTCTTAATCAGAAATATTTCATCACTTTCGAAAAATTTATTTTACATACGAAAATTTTTATATATATTATTTTGGCCCAAAAATGAATTTTAGTTCAAAGATTTAGCCTAATTTAGTCCAAAACTTAATCCATCACATGCCACCTTTTATATTACATTATATACTATATAAATATAATAAGATGTGTCCATATATGTGTGTATATATATATGCAGCCGCTACCCCCTCTAAAACTTATAATATTTATTCTTTTATAATATGATTTATTCTCCACCAAGTTTCATCCATCATTAGCCAATTGGCTATCTACCTTGGGAGTTTGACACCTTTCCTAATAACTTGGAAAATGGCAAATGAGTCCCTCAATTGATTTCTATAACAAAAGCTTTAGATGCGAGACAAGCTTACTCTTACTTTGTCTTCCTTGTCTTCCTTGCATACAAGAAGCATTCCATTCATTTTTCATGAAGCTTCATAAGATTTGAAAGCACCTTCAAGCCTTAGGATTAAAAAGGGAAGAAGTAAGGTTGGATCACTTGGTAAGTTCTCAACTTATGATGAGGGTTTGATGGAATAAGATGACATAACTTATGGTCTGAATCCTATAGGAAAGCTTGACATAAGATTGGAGGAAATTGCAATCAACTTTGGACTTTAGCATAAGGAGGTGAGAATTTTAGTTGGTTCATGATTTCTATAAGTTTGTATTTTTTGTCTTAAAACCTATTATGTTGGTTGATTTGGAATTTTGATGATTAATTTATAATAATGCTTAGATTTGGAATAAAAGTGTTGAAAATTAAAAATATAAGATTGAAATATAACACACCCAAACCCCTTGTTCTCGGGTATACCCTTGTCCTTGCAAAATCTTCAACTTTCAAAACTCCAAAACTCACCTTGATCTTATCAAATAAGGTCATATAATATACCGTTAGAGACCTTATCAAGTGTTAAAAATGTTAGAATCAAGAATCACTCAAAAATATAAAAAGAAGTAGCCAAAACTGTTGAGGAAAAGAGATGTGTTAGGTCTGCCGAGAAACAAGGGACAATAGCGATAGTGAAATTTAAATGAGTATAGGCGAAGATTCGACTATTGGATCATCAATTAGAAGCCACCGTTAGAAAGATCATTAAGTTAAGATAATTGTAGAAGTAAAGTTTATTGTTAAACAATTAGGAAATTTGAGGTAAAATTTTTGGAATAGAGATTGTCATTTTTGGAGATATGATTAACGGAGAAATTTTGATATTGAATGATTAGGTATTTTGCTTGGAGCATATTATGGGTTGTGACTAAAGGATTGAGGTAAGAATTATGGCTTTTCCATTTCCTTGATTCCTATTATGGAATGGTAAATTTTGAGCTTGAAATCATTGAGTTATTCTTGTGATACATACATGTGATATATGTGGATTTTGTGGACACTGACCCTTAATACATCCCTACCCTTGGAACTTGATAATGATTTTTGAATCCTTGGATTGGTTGAGAATGGATGGAGTTGAGTTATTGGACATAATAAAGGTTATAACATCTCAAAATCTATGAACACAAAACTTTGGAAATTTTGCGTGCGAATGCGCCCGAGACAGAAACTTCGAGCATTTTTCCCGTGTCCGCGCCTGTTTTTGCCCGCAGACACGCCCAAAACAGAAGTTAAATTTTTATATTTTGACCTTTTTTACTATTTTAAGTCCATATTTTATTCCATTAAGCTCTCCTAAATCCAAATATATAATTTATCTATCCAAAATTTGATTCGAATCGATTAATAATATTCGAATCTCGTTTGAACTTTGAAAATTCTAATTCGGACGATTATCATTATCTCGAAATACTTTTGTGAGTTGATTTAATTGACAATGTCCAAACCTCGTTTGAAGCTTTACTTATTTAATTCGAACGATTGGTTTTATCCTTGTAGCCTTGTGTATATTATCCTTGTTTGATAGGCCCTTGGGAAGTTTCAGAAGAGACGTCGGGCGACATCGGGCTAAAGGCTGATCCCCTGGAGGGCTTTCTCTCGTTTTACATAGTTCCGCGGAGGTCTAGAGGTAAGTTTTCAAAGGACTCGTCTATGACACAAGTATGTCGACAGTTACTATTTACCATGCGCGCCGCGCTCGTTTTTGTCCTTGGACGCGCTGGGGACAGAACGGAAATTTTTATTTTTGATCTCTTTTTGCTATTCTAAGTCCATATTTCACTATATTAAGCTCTCCTAAATCCAAATATATAATTTGTGTGTTCAAAATTCGATTCAATCAATTGATAAGATCCGAACCTTGTTTGAATTTTGAAAATTCTAATTCGAACGATTGTCATTATCTCAAAACCTTTTTGTGTGATATTTGATTGACAACGTCCAAACCTCATTTGAAACTTTATTTATTTAATTCGCACAATTATTTTTACTCGTGTAGCCTTTTGTGTATTATCCTTGTTTGATGGGCCTTTGGGAAGTCTGAAGAGGGATGCTGGGCGGCGTCGGGCGGATAGTGAATTTCCTGGAGGGCTTCCTCTCATTTTCGATAGTCATGTGGAAGCCTAGAGGTAAGTTTTCCAAGGACTAGACTATGACACGTGGTACTTTGACAGTGTCATATTGTTGGCTGGGTTTTCTCTCCAAGTGGCCACTCGAGGGACGGACCCTATGGAGGGATAAAGGATTGTGTTTAATTAGAGTTATAAGGGTGGCAGATCCACCAAATACTAGTTCAACCTCTGTTATACGATTATGTGAATTATTTTACGCTCATATTTGAGCTACTCGTTTGATTTATGCTCTCGTTGAGCCACTCGTTTTCATTTGCTTATAAAATTTATCACAATTGTTTAGCATATTTTATTTTATCTATTGCATTATTGCCTCTATACTCCTTTGTTGGATCTCCATACAACTGTGTGATTTGTTTTACACTCTTGTACGAGTCACTCGTTTTTGTTTAATCATTGAATTACCACAATCATTCGATACTTTTAACTTGTTTATTACTCTCGTTTGTACTTTATATTAAATTTGTTGAATCCCCTTATTCTTTACCATTCCATAGCTATGATTCTTACTAATTCAGTGAACTTATTCAAATATATTACCATGTATAGGTGAATTTGCCTCTGGAGCTCGCTAGTTCGATTTTAAGCTCTTTTGCTATGGCTTAGTTTGATGGTTATATATGAATAATTTGTATGTGGCTTGTAGCTATTAGATTTATATTAGGTTGAGAAATTTGTACATTATATTACGTTTCGCTTTTGGGGCTTGTAGCCTTGAGATTATAATTTGTAATAAATATTGAGAATTTTCAGAGTTGTATAGATATGTTGGTAACTTGTTTGGTTATTGTTCTCGTATTTTTGCTAACTCGCTAGAGATTCGCTTGCCCATAAGTAGCGTTGCCGGCCTCAAGACGGAAGGTCCTAGGTTCCGGAGCATTACACCTACCATATTGACTATAATTTCTATATATTCTCTTTATTATATCTAAAATCCTCTTTTCTTTGTCTTCACGCTTAAATTTTGTATTACAAATGTATTTATTATACTATTCAATTATATTCAAACAAAATTCCAACTTATACCTAGGATCTAAAATTAGTGCAATCACAGCTATATCCGGTATTATTTCATAATATTTATAATATTTTTCCTCCATTTCAAAAATTACCTCTTCTGAGTCTTTATCACATCTATATTTGTCGAAAATTTTCACAATTTCATATAGTGTTGGTAATAATAAATTAGTCGTAGGATAAAAATGACCAGACATTATTTTTGTTTTTCATTAAATTTTTGTAAAATAGGAACAAGATTTTCAACTAGGTTCCAATCATCTTCTTCTAAAAAAAGATTACCATTTTCATTCATCATATCTCTATTGACGAAATCAGTAATTATATCGCGATAAGGTAGTACTCTTGTAAGCATTATATAAGTAGAGTTCTACCTATATGAGACATCCAAATAAGGAACTAAATATTTTACTCTACGTATTTCACACATTAGTCTATATTCTTGTGTTCTAATTGATGAAGCTGTAATATGAGTTAATGCAGATTTAATTTTTGCAATAGAATTACTAATTATATTTAAACCATCTTTAATACATAAATGTAAAATATGACAAAAACAACAAATATAAAAGAAAATACCATCCTCCATAGGTTCTAATAAACTTTTTAATTCACCTACGGCACGAGTGTTATTAGAAGCATTGTCAAAAGAAAAGACACATAATTTTTTCAATTAATTTCCAATGCCTAAGGCACTGTACAATAGTTTCAATTAATTTCCAGTGTCAGGATGATCGAATTGTTGAAATTCAATAATGCTTTTTTGTAAACAAAAATTATCATCAATCTAATGTGCAGTAATACATAAATAATGTAAACTACCCCTATCCAACCACATATCCAAAGTAAAAGAAACTCTACATTTTAAACTTTGAAAAATTTTAGTTAAGTTCAAAATCTCAGCAACATATTGTTTATACCCATCATTGTAACAAGTGTTGGGTGAGACAGGTGTATGTGTCGTTTGTAAACACATTTGATTAAATCTAGCGATATGCTCATTTTCTGCAAAAATAAAAGGCAATTCATTGTACAACTAATCTTACTAAACCTAACCTCATATTTTCTTAATTATATCTCCAGTTACTCACCATTCCTTCTTCATTTTGATATATTCGAGATTGACCAGCAGCACCTAGCTCGCATTCATTCCAGCCAGGATATCTATTATTTAAATGCCTTTTTAATGTACCCATCCCGCCACCTTTTTTATATGCATAGTCTTGCTAACATTGTTTACATACTACTCTACTCGGTTCCCTCATTTCAAATCAAAACCGTACTCCACTAGTCTTTTTTCTTTTTCTTTCCCTAATAGCTAGTTCAGGTAATTCTTCTATAATATCATCAAGCGATTATGTTTCGTCATCATTTAATTTCTTTTCTTTTTCTATTGTACGATGTGAAGGTCAATACTGTTCGGGTGCTTGTGGTTCTTTATAATTTTATTGGTTAATATTAGGGTCTGATTATGTGTGACAAAGTGATTCTATTGGTTGATTAAGATAATCCATTCCTCTGTGTTGAAGTAAGTTTCAAAATGATGACTACTACGTCTATGACTAGGTTCTTGAAAACTACATCTAGGTTCTTGTAATTGACTACTACGTCTAGGTTCTTGAATACTATGCCTAGGTGGTTCAAATTCTCTAAACAGACCATCACCAACCTTTGAAGGGGCTGTAGTTTTAATAGCCTTAAATTTTTACCAGCAGAAAGTTTCTTTATTCTTATTTAAAAGAAAATATAACAATCAACAAATAAATAAATAAATAAATATAAAAATTATGAAAAATCACACAACAAATTAAAATACACAAGAAAATTAAATGTTACCAATATGTTATTCGATACCAATAAATAGGTTAGGTCACGATCGAACAATTCTTTACACCAATAACTGAACCACTCTTCACGAGCAAAAACAATTTAGAAACTGAATTATCAAACAACTAATTCTATGTAAGTTAAAATTAAGAGATGATTGTAACTATAATTAAAATAATAACAATATAATTTAGTGTATAATTGAAATTTGAAAAAATTGAGAATGTAATTGAGAGAATAGTGGAAAAGATAGTGTGAAAAAATAAGAAGGTGATATGGTATTTATAAAAAAAATTGATTAAATAAATTTGATTAGACGGCCCAATATCCAGCCTGCAACATTGCAGGCTGCTTTTGTTCCTTTTCATTTTTTTTTTTTATTTAAAGTCCATGTCTCTCAATTATTTTCCCACAGTGGAGACTTGGGATGGAGACTCCACTCCCCGTTTCCAACGGCAGCCTGCAAGTTGCGACTTTTGACTTTTTCCTTTTTTTTAAAAAAAAAAAATTATTCTCCAATGGCAGCCCGCAACGTTGCACACTGCCTTTTCCCATTTTCTTTTATTTTTTTTTTAATTTTACTTTATTTTATTTTATTTCATTAATTTTTTATTTTTTTTACTATTATCTATTTTTTTTTAATTTTAAACAATTAGGTTCTAATCTGGTCCCGATCCCAGAACCAATATTTTGGGCCCGATTGGAACCAAAATCGGCCCGCCTGTGAACAGTAATCGGTCACGAGCCTGGCCGGGCCCATTTTGACACCTCTGTAAAGAGAAGCACAAAGTTGAAATTGCCTTCATGGTTATGTTTGAGTTTGGATCTAGTAGTGAATCCAAAATCTGGATCTCCAATACTATTATTAGTGGGATGGCTGGAAGCATGGTTATATTTTCTTGTTTTATGAACAGCTTCCGTAGTGACATTATTGAGAGGCAAAGGTTTCCTCTTGCTTGACTGGAGATGCTGTAATCAGTTTCAAGATATTAGGCTTTGTAAGGCCATTAGTCGAGGAATCCTTGGCTAAAATGGGATTAGATTCAACAAATGCAACATGCATGGATTCTTGAGTAGACCTTTTTCTTTTGTTATAATTAAATGCGATAGGCCTTGTTATTCTGTCATCGGCTTTAGCATCAACTTTAGTAGAATATTCCGGAGCATTAATATGCTTGCAGCTAAAAACACAAAAGTAAGATATTTTAGGGATTTTTTCCATACCACATGTCATAAGAATTTTCTTAAAGATAGTTCTCAAAAGAATATGACTTCAAATATAGCAATCGGTGTAAACAGCCGTAGCACATAGAAATTTCAAAACATCACATGCATTTAACAGGGTTAGAGCAGTTTCTAGTAAAATTCTATTTTTTCTTTCAACAACTTCATTTCGTTAAGGTGCTGTAGGGTACGAAAATCATGAGAATAACCATTTTAATCACAAAATTTTGCAAATTTGGCTTCATTTAATTCGGTTTTGACATAACTTTTGATTCTTTTTATAAAATATCCCTTTTTGTTTTGAAATCGTTTGGTAAGTGGAATAAAAAATCAAGTGCATTGTTTTTGTTTACTAAAAGAAGTACCCATATAAAATGAGAAAAATCATCAACAATGATAAATGCATATTTCTTACCATCCAAGGAAGTAGTACTCATTAGTCCGAAGAGATCAATATATGGAAGTTCTAGTGGCCTTGAAGCGGTAACATCATTTATGGGTTTGAAAGATGTTCTGATTTGCCTCTCTTTTTGGCATGCTTTGCATAACCTGCTCCTTGAGAACTTCATCTTAAGCACTCCTTTGACAGGGTCCTTACTAGTAATATTTGAAATTAGATCCATGGTGACGTGACCCAATCTTTTGTGCGATGTCCAACTATCATATTCAAGAACAACTAAGCACTCAACATTTTGAGAGGTGAGATCATTCAAAGAAGTGTAGTAAGTGTTTCTTATTCTGGTAGCAGTGAAAACAGTTTCATTTTATAGTTTGATAGAGTAGTGAATAGGAAAAAAAAAAGAACTTGATAACTACTACCACATAATCGACTTATGCTTAGTAGGTTATGGTTGAGCTTCTCTACTAGCCAATCGTTCTTGATAATAGTATTAGATTTCTTACCAATTGTACTTTTATTGATAATCCATCCATTAATGTTGTTGGGGAACATCACGTTACCTTCAAAAACTACAGCTGATGTCAAGAAATAGGGACATATAAATGGTCATGTGCTTGGAACCTCCGCTGTCAAGATACCATTTGTTCTTCTAGGAAAGTTCTAATGTGTTTACCTGCAAGACGATTGTCCTATTTTAGATACAGATTAAATCTTGGGTCCTTCTATATGAGAAGCAGGGGATTTGGGTACCCAAATAAGTTTGGGACCAATAGCCTTTTAACAGGACATTACCAATTAGCGTGTCCTTGTTTTAAAACACACTTCGTTAGAGTGTTTCTTATCAGTAGAAAACTTGGTATCATGCTAATTCCTGGAGTTTTGTTTGTAAAATTTAGGATTTCTCCTCATGTTTGTAGTTTGTCTGTAATTAATGCAAAATGAGAAATTTCAGAATCAGAAGATACACATGTGGTCTTAGAAGAACATTCAATATAGCTACCAATGTGAGATGAATAATGTATGCTAAATTGTTGTACTTTGCTTTCCTTTTCATTTCCAAAAGCCATTTTTCTAGGGAAGCATTTTCCTTTTTGAGAGTAGTATTTTCATTCTTGAGAGATTCAACAAAATCAAGTAAATCTTTTATTTCTTCAAATTTTTCTCGTAAAATCTTAACTCTTCTCTCAAGAAAAATTACTTTGGTTTTATATTATTTGAGAATATGTTTAACTTCCTCACTGGTATCATATTTACCACAGTAAGATTTAATACTAGAAGGAGAACTTACATGGTTTTGAACCATAAGATATTCTCCCTTATTTTGAAATTCATAATCAAAATCACCATAGGTTGAGATTATGGCCTTTAATTTCCTTTTCATTTTTCTTTAATTTTGGACATTCAAATTTGATGCGACTGATTTTTTTCACATTCATTGCACTAGCAGTGATGGATTTTTGAGATTCAATATTCGGCTCCTTCTTGTTAGATTTATCATTTTGGTATCGTCTTCAATAGTTTTTGAGTTACCTGATTTTCTTGGAGACCATGACTAATTCCTCATGAAAGTTGTTTTCGTCCATATCATTTTGGGCTTCTATCTTGATATCATGCTTGCAACTGAGGGTAATGCTCATTTTTTCCTTGCAATCATGGACCTATGGTGCCTCAGCCAAAGTAGTTGCTTTTAAGCCCGGGTGCACTCAATCTACACAATATTTGTTATTCAAAATAGTTCAAGAAAATAACATACCACAACATATTCATTACTAACATCATCCTTACACGAAAGTTACAAAGCACTACACATAAAGGACCTCTAATACATGTCTAGGTTGAATACAAAAAAACGTCTAAAACATTTATACATATAAGATACATAATCAAAACTTTGCTAAATTGATGAGCACAATGATTAGTACATATAGTTATCAAGCATAACATAATCAAGTATCAAGACTCTTTTCACTAAGTATAGTCCGACATCTACCTTGCTCATAGTATCAGAAAAAGGGAAAGCGATTAACTCCGAATGACTTAGTAAGAAATATATGGAAAAAAGAACTTTATAACTATGGAAAAATAAGAATTCAACAAATTTTATCGATGACATCAATGTATGGTTGATAAGACTATCATGTCTGTTCTACAACTTTGTAGTTAAAGTGCTAAAAGGAATTTGAAAAACAAATTATTATTTGACGAATTGTTATTCTTGAATATTTTATTCCATAAACCTCATGGGGATAGAATACTTGTTTTTGAAGTACTTAACAGACTTCATAAACTTCATATTATTATTTTAACGAAATTAAAATAATAATATTATCTATTAATATAAGATTTAATTAGTGTGGCACAATTCCCTTCTTTTTTGATGAGATTCAAGATGTTAGATTGATTCTTTTTTTATATGATGATTCTATGGCATATGATTGGCTTGACTTTGGGGAAATGGTTCCAGTTAATAAGGATTAATAAGGGTCAGATTACAGTAAATGTCAATTAATTGTTCTAGTTGGTTTTCGGATAAATGTACCATAAAAATTATTTCTCAAAATAATGTTTTCATAAAATAAAAGTTTTACCATAAGTAAAAATAAAACTAAGTGATCAAACTAACAATAATAAGTAATAATAAAACTAAAAATTAATTTATAAAACTAAAAGCTAAAGTAAATGATTTAAAAAGAATTTATGAGATGAAATTTTAAAATTAATTTCCTAAAAAATTGAAATTTAATGGATAATGTAATTTTTCTTAATGATCAATTTTTACAAATGGAATTTGATTGTCCCTCAACTTTTACGAATTAAAGAAGGCAGTAGACTTCATCTTTCCTCCACCAAGGCAAATTATTCTCTCTACTAAATTGTAGCATACACTTATCCATAACTTTTTCTTATGTATGCAATGTAATGATTATATATTTTTAATATTTTTAATTATTTTTATTATGAATCAGGATAATCTATAAATTAGAGGATTTTTATATGTGATATTATCTCACATTGAAAATTCATTAAATTATATATTTATTTTTTATAAATAACTATAAATAAAATTAAATTAAAAAATTATTTCCCGAGTAATGCATGAGTTAAAAATTAGTGCATTTAAGAAGTTAAAATCAAACATTTTATTACTGTAATGCCCCGAACTAGAGCATTCACCCATGGGTCGAGTCGTTACTAGGGAAGGGAGTGTCTAAAACCAAAACTTCAACATATAACAAAACAAAATGCTACACATCACAAGTGAAGGTAAAGATAAAGCATAAATGAATTAAAACTGCAGCGGAATAAACTCAAAATTACATTCATCAATCATGAATATATAGCCTAAACCTTCAAGGATCATCATATGAGTATGGATCTAGATCTAAAAGTGAGAGAATTACCTTGATCCAAGCTGAATCTCAACTTGGCTGTGAGATGCTTCTTAAGACCAAATTCTCCTATCCAAAAATTGATCAACATGTTGATCTTCTTTGATCTTCAATGATCCACTCCAATGCTGGAAGAAAATCTTCAATCAATCTTGAATCATGAAGAAACCAAAGTTTTTCCCATAAACTCCTCAATGCCACGAGCTTTGATGGCAAGAATCAACAATTGATTCTTCAAACTTGATGTGGATTCAAACTAGGATATTGGATCCACACTTTATCTTTGAATCCTCTCAA
>JACFYI010003495.1:31078-42572 GCA_014898755.1 Handroanthus guayacan | reverse complement strand
TTTTACGTCGATAGGTAAGCTTCCGTAATTATTAACGAAAACCAGTGGATTTTCATATGCCTAGTTCCTTCAGTAACTATGAAAACCAACAAAGATAATCATAAATAAGGTAAGGGAAGGGGATAAATCTGATGAAAAGGAAAGAAAAGGATCCTGGAAATCAGAGGAGTATGATTGTCAGAGATAGGGCCATGCTTGAGGATTAACGTTGATGACAGAACTGGTAAATAAATCCTCCGGTGAGTAGACTGTTGAGCAACCCCTTGGTCAAAATAATGGATGCTCTCATTCAAGAGAAGACAATTTTTTGAGGGAAATTTTCAGTTTCATTGTGAACAATTAATTTAATTATGGTATTCTAAATAAGCCAAAATTGCATTGAATGGATAAATGTTCATCTAATTTAATGTTTATTTAAGTATAATTATTTTACATTTTAATGATTATTCTGGAAAGAACTAAATTTAGGAAAATATCTTCAAATTAACTTTTGTCATAAAATGAAAATCAAAGTAATTTCTCAATTATGAAATTAATTTCAATTTAGTTCCCAACACTTAAACCTGAATTAATTTAAATTGAACATAAAAATTAAGGAAATAAATTAACAAAAAAAAAGTTAAAAATAGTAATTAATTGAAAAAGAAAAAAATTGTACCATTTAATTTAAAAATACAAAAATAGTAAAGGTGAAGATTAGTCTAAAACAAAAATTAAACGCAGCAGAAATACACATTCATTATCATGAATTAGTACCTAAATCTTCATAGGATCCTGATATGAGCCTAGAATTTAGATTAGAGAAGATAAAACCAACCTTTGGTGCCTCTAATTAAGCTTGATCGAAACTTGTGCTTCCAAAAACACCAATGTCAAAAGTTGGTCTCCTTCACTTGATCAACTTTTGATCTACTCCAAGCTTGATGAATTCAATCCCAATCTTGATCAAATCTTCAATTGTCTGATTGAATCTTCAAGAAAAAAAAATTTCCTTCAAAGCTTGAAGTGGCCGTGAGCTTGATCTTCAAGATGATCAACTTTTTATCTTCAAATCTTAAGTGGAATCACATATCTAATGATAGATCCACTCTTCCTCTTTAATTATCACTCAAGATTTATGGTTAGAGATTAGATCTAAGTATGAATCTAAGAGAGAACTTGAGAGATGAAGAGAGAAATCTTGGAGGGAAAAATTTTCAGATTTTATGATCTAGAACGAGAGATGGCCGAAAATTGCATGGTAAGTGTGAGGTGGTTATCATATGATATTTAAAGTGTGATCCTTGCCAACTTGGATGCTTAGTTGGCAAAGTAGTTTTGGAGGGAAGAATCTAAATTATTCTCTTCAAAATATCTTAGCTTACATGACATTCAAGTTGCAATCTATGTGGCATTTTAATTAACCAATTAATTAAAGCGCCGTATAGATTCTAATTCACTTTAAATACCTAAATTTATTTCCCTCCTAATTTAGTTTATTTTCTTGAATCAATCAGTTCAACTATTAAAATTAATTGAATCAAATTAACCATTAATTCAATTAGAATAATTTGACTCTTCAAATTAATCTTATTCAAGAAGACCAATTTTGACTTGTAGTCAAAATCTCTCTTTATTTGCCAAAATTTAATTTAGATATTTTTCTCTAATCCAATTAGAGAATCTCTACTTAGATTTATACCATGACTAAATCGAGGAAGGTGTGTGACCCATTAGGCTCATCAATTAATTAGGCATGGGCTCGTAAATCTTACGATTTTTTATTAATTAAACTCTTTAATTAATCACCTATAGAATTAATCTCTATTAATTCTATGGTACCTAATCTCCATAGTCGATGTCTAACCATAAGCCCATGGAACCCAATTCATTGATGAATTAATTGTGATGCGAATCTCATCTACTTACGCGTGCCGTGCAAATATGGTCCCTCAGTTTTTCATCTCCCGATTGTGGCCTAGGGTTAAGATATTTTCGACGTCCCTAATAATCCAATAACTATGTATCTATTCTTAATGGTTAATTTGTTTATGTCCTTGACTTTGAAAACTCTTTTCCAAATTGACACACCACCTTGCATAAGAATTTTCTTGAATCGAATCATCATAGAAAATATAAGAAATGTATTCGTTCATCAAGACGAGGAAACGGACCCTTTCTTGGAACTCACAAACTTCTATGCGCAGATAGCTTACACCCAACGTACATCTCATATGATATGCTAATCAGTGATCGAGATGCACATCGAAGAACAAGGACCTACCATAAGGTTACCATGGTGCCTCAAGTCTAAGGACTAATTATATGCACTGTTGTAAAATAGAGAATAATCTATCACCGAATGCCACTACGGCTATCTCATGAAATTCTCTATGTCAAGTATTTTAGTAAACTTGTTCTTCTAACAAGTACCCACTAACATGCACCAGTGTCAACTACACCGATTACCCATGAAACGGGGCAATGATTCAACTACTTGAATCATGCATCCTTAGTACAAGTCTATCCGAATCCAAGATACCATCATGTCAAGGATTCTATGACTTGGAGAGTTTAAGTTCAAGAAATCTAGATACTACTTTCATGATCACCATCATATGCGTGATCTAGCCTCGCAGCCTTATATAATTTAGAGGACTTTTTTCATATAGATTGTTGATGGGATAATTTACAAGGATATGAAGAAATCCAAGTTATTAGTCCTTAAATTGAAAATAAAATGAGAAAACAAAAATAGAATCATCAATTATTTTGAAGATATTTTGACAATTTTATCTTTTTTGAATAATCATTAAAAGATCCAAGTAATCAAACTTAAAATAAATAGTAGGTTAAATGACCTAAGAATAAATTTTAAATAGGAAGGCTTTTTTTTCTTTTTTAAGGGTAAACGATGATAGATTTCATTAACCAATAATGTCAAAAGCCAAAGTTTCACGAACAATAATTGAAGCATCTCGCCTGCCATCTCTAATCAAAATAGAGTTCCTAGCTAAATAATCTGCAGCTCGATTAGCTTCTCTATCAGTAAAAGTGAAACACACTTGCCTACAAAACTAAATTAAGAGCATCAATGACAAGGGAACTAATCGCTACAAAAACTTGGGAAGAGCAGTTGAGGGCCTGAATGACATTAACACAATCACTCTCAATAATTTGCATCTTCCAGTCAAAGTCCATTGCTTTACACACTATTTTTACTGCTACAGCTTCTGCTATCTCAAGTTCAAAACAAGAATCAATGGCCCATGATCGCCAAGCAAGGCATTCCCTTTTCCAGTTTTGTGCCACCGAACCAATCCCTATCGACTTCTGTTCCTTGAATACAGCCGTATCACAATTGATTTTAATATAGTCATCTTTCGGGGCTGACCACGTCTGTATAGTATGAATGCGAGAGCACATTTGTAACACCCCAAAAATTTCTGTAATAGAATTTTTAAACTTTTATTTTTCTAACGATAATTCAATTTCACAATCACGAAAATTCTCTTGCAACCAAAATATTTTCTCACATCCGAAAAAATTTCTCTTATACCCAAAAATTTCACTAATTATATTTTCAAATCTCTATATTTCAAACTTAAAACTTTTTCATAATTACTAATGATTCCTTTCACGATCATTAAAAAAATTTTCTGAGAACGAAAATATTTCGTTTTATCAATAAAAAATTTTATCACTATTAAATTTGGTCAAAAACACCAATTTCAGCACAATGGACAAATAAATTTTGGCCCAAACCTTTAATCCAATAATCAAAGCCCAATTTTTAATTTTAAAAAATATATATATATATATAATCTAAAAATAATCAGCCAGATTTGGAAATCCCCTAAAATGGGGAGATATACTCATTTTTTATTACCAAAATTCCTAAGCCAAGTTTTTACAACATATGGGGTATACGTACATGTATATTGTAATGCGCCAGACCCTGGTGCATTTCGCCCCGTGATCTGGAACGCTACTCGCAGATGAATAACTATCTAAAGTCATAAACGAGAAATAATACATTCATTTCATACTAAATTCCCAACAAATCATAATTACAGGCCATAAAATTTTTTCAAAATCACATCATGACTAAACTTCATCCTCTACTAGCCAAAAAGTCCAAACGATATGATCAAGTTAAATTACATGCTTAATTACATAATCCAAAAGAAATCCGTCATGCTAACGGGGAGCTTCCTGACAATAGATCCACAAGGCTAATTACCTACATAATATTAGTGAAATCATGAGTCCACTAACTCAGTAAAACTTATAGCATAGAATATGGAGTACAAGATTCAAACGATAAGTATATCAAGAACAAATTCATGAATGTAAGCTCATATAACAATTCGGATCAAACAGAACGAATAGAACAAACGGATATCATAAATCATATGTTACATTCACGTCAATAGACTTGTAACGCTGATTCAAACGTTTAGTAGATCTGTCACCCTTATAACTCCAACACATATTCACATATAATCCTTATCCCTCCAGTGCTTTCTCAAAGAGTGTCAAAGATACTGAAAAGCACAATCGACTCCATGTGCTTTAAAGTAACCCTTCAGAACCCTACCTCCAGGACTCTTCCGGTTTACCCAACAAACAAGAATTTCAAAGGGCTTGGATTGTCGATCCGATATTACCCAATTCGATACTCCTAAAATTTTCCAAGGTCGAATATACATACATTCATACATGATTGGATCAAACTGAATATATTGGGATATATCAGAAACATAAAACCACTACAGGCATATTTTCGATTGGCCAATCATATCAAACAAATGATGCAGATTTGGACTAAGGACTAAGAAGAATTTTATTTTGAAGTCTTAAACAATTTTTGAGAGGTTAAATATGGACTCAGGATAATAAAACGAAGTCAGAACGTGAAGATTTAGACACTAGAATGGGCTCTTGGGCACGCGTTTGAGCACTTGACCACCAAAATAGTGCTTTTAGCCACTGGAATGGGCTCTCGAGCGCTCAAATGGGCGCTTGAGTGCCAAAATAGTATTTTTCACCTCGGGTTTGAACGCTTGAGTGCCCGTGCACTCAAGCGCTCAAACACTGACTTGCTACTGGAATTTAAGTGTTTGGGCACTAGAGCAGGCGCTTGAGCGCACGCTGGGCGCTTAAACGCTCACTCTTAGGAAATTTCTTTTTTTTTTTTGGTTCAAAACTGATTTTTCTCTTTTTCCAGTAGCTCTTTTGAAATGTTTTTCTTAGAAATCCAAGGCATAAGTTTTAATTTTTTGCAAGTTTATGAGATAAGTTTTCTTAAGTCTAATAAATTGATTTTTAAGTTTTGTTCAGGTTTTCCTTTATGTCCATGGTCCAAATCCATTCCAAGGTTAAGGTAAAGTTGTCAATATTGTTCAAGGGTTCATTGGTCTCCACATCAAGAATTGTGAGCTTATGATCATAAGGAACC
The DNA here is from genome assembly GCA_014898755.1 of Handroanthus guayacan. Classification (NCBI taxonomy): domain Eukaryota; kingdom Viridiplantae; phylum Streptophyta; class Magnoliopsida; order Lamiales; family Bignoniaceae; genus Handroanthus; species Handroanthus guayacan. The sequence goes on along the minus strand of JACFYI010003495.1, from coordinate 37,132 downwards.
AACAAGAATAGCATAAATAACTTCATTTCACATTTAAATACATGAAAACATGATCATCCAACCAATGAAGCTATGAAATCAACCAAAGAGACAAGAGAGAAATCCATAACACTTGGGTCCTAAGCTTTATCAAAGTGTTAGTGGCTCCAAGAGTTGATTCAAACACCTAAAGATGAAAGATCACATATATGTGTTAAGCTCCGTTCACAACCTTACCATAAACCCTTATTACATTCTTAATCTAATCTTACCAATGGTTTAAGAGAGTGGTTCTCCTACTTCTCCCCCTTAGCAAATATTTTATAGTAGTTAGAAGTTTGTTTGGGGGAGAAAGTCTTTTAGTGCAAGAGAGAATTGTGTTTTTTGTGTGTAGAAAATTTCAAAGGCATGAGTAAAGCTTTGACCTTTGCAAGAAGAAGCTTATTTAAAGAAGAGAATGAGGGTTATCTAAGCAAAAAGGAATGGATTAAAGCCCTTCTTATTAATTAGTTAAGCCTCTCAAAGAAGCTATGCAAAGATTGATAGATTGATGGGGTGATGGAACTCCCATCTTTTGGCCACAAAGCTGCCGATTTCTGCAGTTGTAATTTTTAATTTTTAATTTTTTTGAAATGTAAAGTATTGGGTCAAAATGTGTGGGCTATAGTTTGATTTTGATTGGACTTGTTTACTAGGCCTAAAAGGCTTGTTTGGCCTAAAACAAGACAAGAAAATGAAGTTCGAATGCAAGAATTTTTTTTTTTATGCATGAAACTTATTTTAACACCAAAATAATTTTCGTGATAGTGGAAACGAGTTATTGTTTGAAAAACGAAGGTTCAAAATCTTAATTAGGAAAATTTTTGGGATGTTACACTCTCCCCCCTTAAAAGAATCTGGTCCCCAGATTCATACTTTATCCGAATGAATGAGGATACTTGTCCTGCATTTCATCCTCACACTCCCAAGTTGCTTCTTCTACCTTCTAGAGACTTAACTTGAGTTATTCTACGATTCCTAAGTTCATGAACTTGGAAATCTAGGATGCAGATAGGGTGTTCTACATAGTTAAGATCGCTCTGGAGGGGAATATCAAGATATTCGATAACATGGGAGGGATCAGGATGATACTTTCGTAACTAGGATACGTGAAATACATTATGAATCCCAGTGAGGTTTGGTGGTAGATCTAGTCAATATGCTATAGGGCTGACTCATTTCACAATCTCAAGGGGCCCCGTGTATCTAGGTTTAGCTTTTCACTCTTACCTATTCTTCGAATTCCATTTTGTGGAGCAATTTTCAAAAAATACCTGATCTCCGACATTGAATTCTATATCTTTTCTCCACCTATCAGCATAACTTTTCTGGCGATCCTGAGCTATTTTTATTTTTTTTTATAATCTGAATCTTATCTATCGCTTCTTAGATTATCTCAGGTCGTAGTGCATCTTTCTCTAGGTTCGAGGTGCTCTTCATCTCATCAATGTCCCAATAAAGGGGTGATCTGCATCTTCTACCGTACAATGCCTCATATGTTGCCATCTGAATAGAGGCTGGATAGCTGTTATTGTAAACAAATTCTACCTATGGTAGATGCCTATCTCAGTTTCCAGGAAAATTCAAAACACATGCCTACAGCATATCTTCCAGTGTTTGAATTACCCTTTCTGACTGTCCATTAGTCTGGGGATAAGCAACAATACTGAATAGCAATTTCATTCCCAGATGCTCTTGCAAGCTCCTTCATAACCTCGCCGTCAATTTCGGATCCCTGTCGGAGACAATATTTTGAGGTATTCCAAGTAATCGTATTATCTCCTTGATATAAGTCTTGTCGAGTTTTCAACCTTGTACTGGGTTTTGACAGGCAAAAAATATGCCGACTTCGTAAGCCTATCTACCACAACCTAGATACTATCAAATTCAACCCCGCACCACAGGTAGACCCGCAATGAAATCCATGGTGATTTGTTGTCATTTCCAACTTGGAATGAGGAGTTATTGTAACTTACCAGACGGTCTCTAATACTCCGCTTTCACAAGTTGGCAGGTCAGACATTTCTGAATATAATCAGCTATGTCCTTTTTTATTTCTCCCTACCAGAACTTTTGTTTCAGGTCCCTATACATTTTTATTCCTTCAGGATACATTGAAAACTTTGTCTGATGTGTTGTAGATAGCACCCTTTCCTTCATTCGTGCAGGAACAACAACTCGATTTCTAAATCGTAATAACCCATCAATGTTGATCCTAAATTCGGGTCTCATCTCACCCTTAAGTTTCTAAATCCACTCATCTCTTTCTTGAGCATTTAGGATTTCACTATATATCTCAGTGTAGATGCTCAGGTTTGTTAACTTTATTTTTCGGCTTAGGGCATCTGCAATGACATTAGCCTTTCCTGGGTGATACATATGATGGTGAAGTTGTAATCCTCCAGGAATTCCATACATCGTCGTTGTCTCAGATTCAGATTTTTCTGACTACAGATGTATCTCAAACTCTTGTGGTCCGTGAAAACCTCCACCTTAGCTCCATACAGGTAATGACGCTATTTTACTAAGGCAAATACTACCGCTGCTAACTCTAAATCATGAGCAAGGTAGTTCAACTTATGATTTTTCAACTTCCTTGATGCATAGGCGATCACTTTGCCCTTCTGCATTAGATCACAGGCTAACCCTCCTATTGAGGTATTAGTATAAACAGTAAACTCCTCTAACCCATCAGGCAGTGTGAGTACTGAAACTGTCATCAATCTTTTCTTTAACTCTGAGAAACTTTTCTCTCACTGTTTGTCCCATATAAATTTTCGATCCTTCTGGATCAGTCTAGTGAGCGGTCTAGCCAACTTGGAAAAGTTCTAGATAAATTTCTAATAATATCTAGCTAATCCCAGAAAACTTTTTACTTTAGTGATTGTTTCTGGTCACTTCCACTTAAGGACTGCTTCATGTGTTTTTGGGTCTACTTCAAGTGCATTTTTTTATATTATATGCCCCAAAGCAATCGAGGTAGGGGTGAAACACTCGATGCATTAAGTCCATAAACGTCACAGGAGCATTTGTTAACCTAAAAGGCATCACTACAATTTCAAAGTGCCCATAACAGGAATTAAATGCAATTTTAAAAATATCTACTTCCCGTATCTTCAACTGAGAGTACCCTTGACTTAAATCCAACTTGGAATAGACAGCAGACCCCTAAAGGTGATCAAATAATTCATTTATGTGGGGTAGGGATACTTGTTTTTCAAGGTCACTTTATTTAATTCTCTATAATCGATGCACATCCTTAATGATCCGTCTTTCTTTTTCACAAACAAGAGTGGAGTTCCCCAAGGCAAAGAGCTCAGTCGTCTAAATTTTTCTCCAGCAATTCTTGTAATTGTCTTTTAACTTCTTTAATTTTGCTGGTGCCATTCTATAGGGGGTATTTGAGAATGGCGTTACCCTAAGAATTGTTTCAATCACAAATTCAATTTTTCGATCTGGGGGTAGTGAATTCAATTCTTTCGAAAATACTTCAGGGAATTCATTGACCATTTTAATATCTTTGAGCTCAACTTTAACCTGAGGCTTATTTATCAAATAGGCCAGAAATCCTTATCTCCCTTTTTTGATAATTTTTTTGGCCCTTACTGGCGAAATGGTAGGTATACCACTATTCTTGATTGCGCTCTTAGTACCAACTCCGACTCCGATACCTATGTTGATTATTTTAGCATAACAGTCAATTACAGCTTGATGAGAATGAGGTTATAGTTCTGGATTGGCAATTCGATTAGATTTAAGTTAAAGTTTTGGTTTTCTATAACCACAGGGTATTGAGGTTATCTTATCCTAGTCTCATAATATCCTTCCATATGAGTATGAATCTCATAAGAGATGTTCATATTTTCAAAGGGCAAGTCTAATCTCCTAGCACAATCAAGTGAAATAAAGGAATGCATTGCACCAAGATCAAAGAAAACTTTACAAATAAAAATTCTGAAGGATAACTTTACCTTCCACAACTTGGGTGGGATCCATGCCTTCTTCTCCTGTTAAGGCATAGGCTATTAGAGTAGTGCCCTGCAGCTAATTAGATTTGGCTTCATAATTGCTGCTCTTGTGTAAACAGTCTTATTTTTGCAATATAAATAAAATGATCATCTTCTTCATATCCTTGTAAATTGTCTCATCAACAATCGATATGGAAAAAGTCCTCTAGATCATATAAAGCTATGAGACTAGGTCACGCATATAATGGTGATCATGAAACTAGTCTCTAGATGTCTTGTTTTTAAACTCTCCAAGTCATAAAATCCTTGACACGAGGATATCTTGAATTTGGATAGACTTGTACTAACGATGCATGATTTAAGGAGTTGAATCATTGCCCCATTTCATGGGTAATTGATGTAGTTGACACTAGTACATGCTAGTGGGTACTTGTTAGAAGAACAAGTTTACTGAGAGACCCGACATATAGAATTCCATGAGATAGCCGTAGTGGCATTCGGTGATGGATTATTCTCTATTTTACGATAGTGCATATAATTAGTCTTTAGACTTAAGGGATCATGGTAACCTTATGGTAGGTGCTTGTTCTTTGATGTGCGTCTCGATCATTGATTAGCAGATCATATGAGATGCACATTGTGGGCAAGATATCTACGCATAGAGGTTTGCAAATTCCAAGAAATGATCTGTTTCCTTGTCTTGATGAGCGAGTATATCTCCTTTACTTTCTATGATGATTCGATTCAAGAAAATCCTTGCAGAAGGTGGTGTGTCGATTTGGAAAGGAGTTTTCAAAGTCGAGGACATAAACGAATCAATCATTAAGAATAGATACATAGTTATTGGGCTATTAGAGACGCCGAAAATATCTTAACCCTATGCCACAATTGGGAGATGAAAAATAGAGGGACAGTATTTGCACAGCACGTATAAGTAGATAAGATTCACACCACAATTAATTCACTAATAAATTTTGCTCTATAGGCTTGTGGTTAGACATCGACTATGGAGATTGAATACTATAGAATTAATAGAGATTAATTTGATAAGTAATTAATTAAATAGTTTAATTAATCAAAAATCGTAAGAGTTACAAGCCCATGTTTAATTATTTAATGAGTCTAATGGGTCACACACTTTTCTCGATTTAATCACGGTATGAATCTAAGTGGAGATTCTCTAATTAGAATAAAGAAAAACGTCTAAATTAGATTTATGCAAATAAAGAGAGATTTTTACTAAAAGTCAAAATTGGCTTTCTTGAATAGATTAATTTAAAGAGTCAAATTATTCTAACTGAATTAATGTTTAATTTGATTCAATTAATTTCAACAGTTGAATTAATTGATTCAAGAAGATAATTTAAGATTGGAGGGAAAATAAAATTAGGCATTTTAAGTTAATTGGAATCCATGTAGCACTTTAATTAAATAGTTAATTAAAATGCCACAAAGATTATAACTTGGATGCCATGTAGGGTAAGATATTTTGAAGAGAAGAATCTAGATTATTTCCTCCAAAACTATTTTGCCAACTAAGCATTCAAGTTGGTAAAGATCATACTTTAAATACCAATCAATAACTGCCTCAAACTACCACCACATTTTCGGACATTGCATCCTTTTGTAGCTGAAATTTTTAATTCCCTCCAATTCTCTCATCTCCTCTCTTATCTTATCATATATTCATATTTAGATCTAGTCTCTAACTATAAATTTTGAGTAATAACTAAAGAGAAAGAGTGGATCTATCATTAGAGGTGTGATTCCACTTAAGATTTGAAGATCAAAAGTTGATCAATTTGATGGCATAGCTCACGGCATCATCAAGCTCTTGGAAGAAATTGTTCGATTTGTTGAACAATCAGGGGGATTTGAAGATTAAATAGGAGAATTGAAGATTTGATCAAGATTTGGATTGAATCCATCAAGCTTGGAGTGGATCAAAGGTTGATCAAGTGAAGGAGAAATAAGTTTCGGTCTCCTTGGTTTACTTTTCGATCAAGCTTGATTTGAGGCATCAAAGGTTGGTTTTCTCTTCTCTAATCTAAATTCTAGACTCATATGA
>JACFYI010003495.1:13049-24140 GCA_014898755.1 Handroanthus guayacan | reverse complement strand
GAATTTTATGTGCGAAGTCTTGTTTGACCTTGATGCAACACATTCATTTCAATTGCCTATGCTAAAGAATTGAATCAAACTCTAGAAACATGGAAATGACATATGAGATTTATACTCCCATAGGGAGGTGTTATGAGATTAGGATAAAATACCTTAGATGCCCCGTAGTTATAGAGAATCAGAATTTTAATGCTGACCTGATTGAACTGCCAATCCAAGATTACGATCTCATTTTGGGAATAGATTAGCTTTATTAGCGTAAGCTGTAGTTGATTGTTTCGCTAAAACAACCAAGTTAGGTCCTAGAGTTGGAGTAAGTACCAGTAGTACCCTCAGAAAGGATAGTATGCCTGTCATTTCTGCAATAAAAGCCAGAAAATTTATTAGGAAATGAGGACAAGAATTTCTGGCCTATTTGATCAATAAACCTCAGGATAGGATTGAACTGAAAGATGTTAAAGTGTTGAATGAGTTCCTGAGATATTTTTTGAGGAGTTAAATTTGTTTTTCCCAAATCGCGAAATTGAGTTCGTGATTAAAACAATTTCTAGAGTAATGACATTCTCTAGAATCCCTCTGGAATGGCACTAGTAGAATTAAAGAGCATAAGTTGTAAGCCGAATTCAGCAAATATGAATTTTGGCTGAATAGAGTGACCTTTCTGAGTCATATAATGTAACAGCCCCAACACCCGCCTGTAGATATTGTCCGCTTTGGAAGCCCTACCTATAGCAGGGATCTTACACCTCACGGTTTTAAAAGGCCTCTACAAGGGAGAGGTATCCACCCACTTATAAAGCAGGCTTCGTTCTCCTCCCCAACCGATGTGGGACAGCCCTACCTAAAGTAGGGATCTTACATATAATATCTCAAAATGGACTTCAAGTGAACCTAAAAAAGGCCGAGACGGTTCTCAATTGGAAAAGATAGTAAATCAGAGCATCTACTCAAAATTGTTCAGTGAAATATCAAAAGCTCAAGGAAAAAATGGTTGGGTCCAGAAACTAAAGTTCGAGATGAGACTCAATTCTAGGATCAATACGGATAGGTTACTATGGTTTAGAATTCGGGTATATGTTCCAGCATCGATCAGAGAAAGAGTGTTATTTGCAGCAAATCAAGCTAAGTTTTTGGTGTATTTTGAAGGAACGAAAAAATATAGAGATGTTAAATAGAAGTTCTAGTGGGAAGAAATGAAGAAGGACGTAGTTGTGTATATTCAGAAACGTCTAACCTCCCAACTGGCGAAAGTGGAGCACCAGCGACAGTTTGAAAAAAAAAATTACAATCGCTCCCAATACCAAGTTGGAGATGGGACCTGATTATCTCTTCATTGAGATACACAAAATATCCCATATCTCTTAGTTACGGAAATACTATTCCGATCTCTTACACATTATTGAGCACTTTGACGTTCCTCTTCAAAGTAATCTTATGTGCGTAGAACAATCCGTTCGTATCTTAGATTTCTAGGTTCGTAAGCTTAGAAATCATAGTATACCTCAAGTTTAGGTACTTTGAAGGAATTAGGGAGTAGAAGAAGTCCTTGGAAACGTGAGGATGAAATATGGGACAATTATCCTCATGTATTCAAATAAGGTATGAATCTGGGGACCAGATTATCTTAAGGGGGGAGAGTGTAACACTCCGAAATTTTCCCTAACTAAAATTTTAACCTACCATTTTTCAAATGATAAATCGTTTCTACAATCACAAAATTTGTTTCATCATCAAAATAATTTTTTTACATCCGAAAAATTTTCCTAACATTCAAAACTCCATTTACACATCGTTTTTGCCCAAAACGAGCCCAATTCTTAACCCAAATATCACTAAATTTTAGCCCAACACTTTAAAGTCCAAAATTAATAATTTTCACAAAAAAAAAAGAAGGAAATCATGGCTGCAGATTTTGCAGCCATGCTTAGGCGTGGTTCACTACCAAATTTCCACTACATAGCATCGCTCAAAGCATGGCTTTCCCCGACCACCTTGACCAAATTTTTAAAAAAGTCCCTCCAACCTCTAATTTTGCCACTAGGTCCTTATTTACATCTATAAATAGCAAGAGTATTGGAATTATATTTTCTTCTATCTCACCACAAATCTCTCTCTATATATATACACATACTCACACATATACATTCATATTTCAAGAAAAAGAAAACACTATAAGTTTATATATTGTCATCAAGGATTTTGCTAAAAGGGAAAAGGGGAAAGAATAGGAGGATTTCATTCTCAAGTGTGTTGGTAAGATGAAGTAAAGAAATTTTGAGTTATAGTTCATTTGGTGATTTAGGTGTTATTGGAGTATTAGCCTAAGATATATTGTGTTTAATCTTATTTTAGGTAATTTGTCTATAATTTTGGAATCATCTAACCCCTAACCTTTGGAGACTTAGGACCTATGGTAAGTTTCATGGTTTCCTCACTTCTTCATTGATCTTATGCTTCAATATTCTAAAAATCCATGTCGGCATGCTTAAATTGCTAGTTTGAGCTTAATTATGTTGAATTCGATAATTTGTTATACTTGTAAGCTCAATATTCTTGAAATGATATTCCTTGAACCTCTAAGCATGCTTGTTATCATCATTGTAGCCTTGAAATAGATTTGGATAATGGACGATGGAGAACTCGAACAAAACCTAAAGAAAATCGATTTTTGACCGTAACAATGTTTCTTTTGATAAAACTTGTAAATTTTCCAATATTTCCTTAAAACATGGATTTTATAAGATTATGTTTCAAAGGGATTCTCTGAAAAATTTGGTTTTTATGAAAATTATGGTTTTATAACATATTTTCTTCAAAATACGAAAAGTTAGATTTTAAACTAAAAAATCAAAAAAATCGATGATGGTTAGTATAAACTATTTCTAATTTATTCACATATGATACTCTGCTATTATAAGGTTTTAAAAAAAAAAAAAAAATTTCCGAGCGTTTAAGCGCCCGTTTGGTCGCCCAAGTGCCCAAGCCACTGGTTTCGGCCACCGTTTGGGCGCTCAAGCGCCCAAATATGTGCCCAGGCACCCGAGTCCAAAGTGTTGAGCGCCCGAGCTCCCGTTTGAGCGCTTAAGCGTCCAAACCCGTAGCAAGAAACACTATTTCGGCGCTCAAGCGCCCATTCCAGTGACGGAATGTCTACGTTTTGACTTCGTTTATCAATTTTAAACTTATATTTCACTTCTTTGAACTCTTTTAAGGTTTAAAAACGACTTTCCCATAGTCCATGGTCTAATTTCCAATCCGATCGTTGAATCTATTTGATAATCGAATCTATTTTTCTTGAATTCGTTCGATATGAGCATATGTAATTGATTGAGCCCTATAAGTTTGGGCGCCCAAGTGGCCAAGCCACTAGCTTCGGCCACTATTTGAGCGCCCAAATACGCACCCAAGTGCCCAAGTCACTGGCTTCGGCCACTGTTTGAGCGCCCAAATACGCGCCCAAGCGCTCGAGTTTAGAGCGTTGAGCGCCCGAGCACCCGTTTGAACGTTAAGCGCCCAAACCCATAGTAAGAAACACTATTTTGGCTCTCAAGCGCTCGTACGAGCGCTCAAGCACCCATTCCAGTGACGGAATTTCTATGTTTTGACTTCGTTTATCAATTTCAAACTTATATTTCACTTCTTTGAACTCTTTTAAGGTTTAAAAATGACTTTCCCGCAGTCCATGGTCTAGTATCCAATCCGATATTTGAACCTATTTGATAATTGAATCTTTTTTCTTGAATTCGTTCGATATGAGCATATGTAATTGATTGAGCCCTATAAGTTTGTTTATGTTCGTTTATTCGCTCTAAACCTATATGCATGATATGTTGGGCCCTGGGTAATTCTTAGGTGATTTGAATTGGGCAACGTTGGGTTGTCGATTCGAACTCCTGAGAATTCCTATATGTTGGGTAGCCCGGAGGAGTCCTGAAGTTAGGATTCCAAATGGCTATTCGAGACACGCGGTCGGCCGTGCTTCAAAATATGTGTGTGTTACTCGAGCGGCCACTCGAGTTAGCAATTGGAGGGATAAGACATATATGTATTTTGTTGGAGTTATAAGGGTGACAGACCCACCAAACATTAGTTCCAGCCATATATACGATTAACAAAAATGTGATATTATTTCGAGCTATTCGTTTCATATGATCATCCTTACAATTTCATTTGTTGCAATCACATTCATGTTTGATTTTTTGTCATGATCGTTATTGGCTTCTTGTTTTCTTTGTTATACCCCATTCGTCTCTCCTATGCCATGAACTTGCTGGATCAGTGGACTCAGGACTTCAAATTACCATGTAGGAAATTGACTTGATGGATTGAGATTATGAAGAGCTCAAATAGCATTTGGTATTTTGATTTATGTATTTTGACCATGTAAAAGCTTAGTAGAGCTTGCAAGAATTTAAGTATGATTAGTTGTATTTTGTGGAACACATGTTGTATCTTGGGAAAAAAAAAATTAGTTATGAATTATGAGATATTTTGAGTTGTTAAGTTGCGAATGCATTGCGAATTTTCTATTTACGGTTATTAGTTAGCTTTTCGTTTGAGAGTAGCGTTCCGGACCTAGGGGCGGATGCTCTAGTTTTCTGGGGCGTTACATGATGGAACTCCCATCTTTTGGCCACAAAGCTGCCGATTTCTGCAGCTATAATTTTTAATTTTTAATTTCTTTTGAAATGTTAAGTATTAGGTCAAAATGTATGGGCTATGGTTTGGTTTTTATTGGGCTTGTTTATTGGACCTAAGAGGCTTGTTTGGGCTAAAACGAAACAAGAATACGAAGTTTGAATGCAAGAATTTTTTTTTCGGATGCAAGAATTTTTTTCCCCGATGCATGAAACTTATTTTAACACTAAAATAATTTTCGTAATAGTGAAAATGAGTTATTGTTTGAAAAACGAAAGTTCAGAATCTTAATTAGGGGAATTTTCAGAGTGTTACATATATACACTTCAAAACTTACCCTCCAAACTTGAGTTTTAATTACAAATATAACCTCAAATTCTAATTATAAAGATGCAAGTCCTTGTCTTCCATTTCCCTTCATCCTTTAGGATTTCACGACAAACACTTTTCTCACTCTTGCTATTTTACTCTCTTATATGAACATATATAACTTTCCATCTATATATATATATATATATATTATCTTTAAGGAAATAATAATATTCCACAACATTTTGCAAGATAAACTTAAGATTTGAGAAGCATAAAGAGAAGGGGAAAATTTGAGGAATACACACATTCCCATCGGTTAAGCTTAAGTATAAATCCCAAAATGAGTTTATATGGATTATAAGATGGAAAATGAGGTACCTAAATAACCCTTTTGCGTTAATAGGTGGGATAGCTTGAGAGATTAGGAGCTTGGAACTTTGACATTAAGATTTGAAGCTTAAATCAAGGTACGAATTATTGCTATCAATCCTTAAATTCCTTTGCTTGAAAATAATTGATGATATTTGGACTTAAATGTGCTTGCTATTGTTATAATAAAATCTTGAAGAACATTTGGATTTAGGACAATTGTGGTTAAAATTTGAAAATTGGAATATAACCAAGCACATCAATACCACTGTTCCCTCAAATCCTTTTATTTCCAAAGCTTAAAACACTACCTTAATCTTATCAAATCAGCCCATATGATATACCATTAGAAACCTTATCGAATGTACACAATTTTAGAATAAAAATAACTCAAAAATATGGAGAAAATGCCCGAAAATGCTGACAAAAAATAACATGTTAGGGTTGCTAAGAATAGGGGCAATGGCAAGGAGTGGAATTTAAAAAGGTGTAGACGAAGATTCGATGGTTAGATCGTCGATCGGAACCATCCAAAAATATGCTAGAAATCTGATTGTCGAAACTAGATCATAGATTTTACATGATATAAAAATGTGGTCTAATATCTAAATGATCTTGATATTAATAAGTGGAATAAACCTGAAGAATTATAAGATCTCAAATCATCTTGGGACTTAAATCTTAAGGACAAGAGGTAAATGTTATATCTTTAGTCATTCTTGAATTTCCTACCATGTTCATGCTATGACTGTTACTTTCATTGTTGGAAATATTGAGACTTGAATTTATTGAACTTCTTGTTGAGACCTTGATTCCATGTCCTTGAATAATCATGAATGAGGATTTATTGGACATAAGAACTCAAAATAACATCTAAAATTTCTTGGTTTGAAGTTTTAGTGCTTTAAAAATGAGGCTATGGGACAAAGTATACTCAAATATTAATTTGGGAAAAATAAGTTTTCATAAACTAGTTTACAAAGTTTATAACACATTTTATGTTATAAAAATGTGAAAATACTAGAACCAAATTTCTGCCGAGAAAAAAAAAAATTTATGGGCACGTCCGCGCCCATTGTGGGCGCTAAGGCACCATAGGCAGTAGCCCCGGGCCGCTCGGGTGCATCCGCACCCATTTTTAGGAGTGGTTGCGCCCAGGTCAGTAGTCATTTTTTATGTTTTCCAACTTTATTTCGCTATTTTTAGTCCTTACTTCACCTTTTTTAAATGTTTTGATGTTTAAATTGATTTTCTTATGTCCGATAATCTGATTTGAATGTTGTAATCGATATCCAAAAGTGCTCTTATACCTTATCGTTAAAAATTCCCTTGATTATGTCTGATTTCTTTAAGCCTATTGAATGAATAAATGTTGGGTTCTAAGAACTTCAAGGGAAAAGATTGGGCGATATCGAATTGTCAATCCAAACTTTGAAGCTTCTCTAATATAAGGTAGTTTTCGAAAAAATCTGGAGGTAGATTTCCAAATGATTACTCTAAAGGCACGCGGTCGACCGTACCTAATGTAATCCTTTTGAAGGACCATTCAAGAGTGAGAGTAAGGAGGAATAAGATAAAATGAATGAATATTATGAGTTATAAGGGTGACAGATCCACCAAAAATTAGTTCAGCTTGAATTGTTTTGATATTCATAATTATTATTGAAATTGCAAGCTTTATGAATTGCTCGTATTGCATCGACTTGTTGAATGTGAATGATCGTATGACTATAAACATTGAATTGTTCTTATTGAGCTTTTGAGCTATATGATTGATTGCAAATATGTGATATCAATCTTCTTTGATAATCGTATTAGTATCTTGAGCTTGAAACTTGTTGTTTGACACACCCCTTTTTTCTTGGTTATAGCTATAATCCTTCCTGAATCAGTGGATTCACCCCTTTAATTCTACAATTTGTAAGAAATTAATTTCAGGAGTTTTGTGGCAAGTTCGAGATCTTGAGAATTATGCTATATTTGTATTTTTGGTTTTTGTAATGATGTTGAACATAGTTGAGCACTTTTGATTAGGCAAAAGGATGTAATTGGTTTAAGATGCTCATGCAATGTATATTATCGTTTGTTCAATGAATTATTGAAGGTTTTAGTTTAGTAATCCCACCACGAGTAACATTTCCAACCTAGGGACAGATGCTTTAGGATTCGGGGCATTACAACACCACAATGCTTCCAGTAGCCATTTTGAACCTCTCCAAGTAGTCACTAGCGAAGTTCACCACCCCCATGGGATCGAGTACAAAATTCCAAAAATATGTTCGATTTCGATTAAATCAGATCACCCAGCAAGTAACCAAGAAAAAGTCAAAAACTTCTTCGTCTAACCTCGAACCCAACTACTGAAGCCACTCCCCAATGGATCTCTTCTCTGTAATTGTAATACTCCGAGATTTCCCTAATTAAAATATCAAATCGCTAATTTTCTCAAATTATTTCGATTTCAATCAAACGAGGGACATTTTAATTCCGAAAATAAGTATCACACGTCCAAAATATTTTCTCTTGTCGGAGTCTCGATTTCTTACGAAATTTCAGCCCAATAAAAATTTCCTAAGCCCAAAAATTAGCCCAATCATAGCCAAGATTAACCACACATCTCAGCCCAAATTAATCAAATTAAAAAAGAAAAGAAGAAGAAACATGAAAATCAGATTTTCAACAGCAGCATGGGGAGCCGAAAATTTTCAAGGTAAGAAGGGATTTGTTGGCTTGATTTTGGCTAATATTTTGACCACTTTAAGCCTCAATTTCCTACTATAAACCCAGATTGAAGGGAGAATGCTTTTCAGAATTTCTCATCTCCAAATCAGCTAAAAACTTGGTTCATTTTGTTCTCTATTTTCTTTCCTCTAGGCTGTTTCATTTTCCTTTACACACACGCATTTTAGGACTTGTTAAACAACAAAGAAAGTGAGGGAAAGATTGGGAGTAATCACTCACAAGCCTTGGTAAGTATAGACTTGAGTTATATCTGTAATAATGTGCTAAGTATGGTTCAAAGTTTGATCAAGAACTTATGTTTGTTTAGGCAATTGATACAGTTGTTCGGAAAGCTCGAGTGACTACGATCTAAGCGTGAACAAGTAAGGTTTATGGTTTCTTTCCTTACTCTTGAGCATGTATTCCACTCCATGACTTATGTGTTATTCTATTGCCAAGCTCATAAATATGTTATTCATGAAGATATTGTTGTGATTATGAGCTTTTATTGCAAATGAAGATGATTTCTTTGTTATATATGTTCAATGTGTTCAAAACCATTAACATGAATATCTTAAGCCTTGATGTCCATTTGAGATCATGACCTGAGCTTTGGAGTAATATTGAACCATGGACCATGGACTATGAGGTGGAATTGATAACCTAAAAGCGGACAAAAATGAAAGATACGGACATAACGTTATGTTTCGACTCAATTTTATTTATCGAAAAATCTTTAACCAAATATTATAAACGATGCTTTATAAATGTTTATGGATATAAAACAATCCCAAAAATATGATTTTGAACCAAAAATCAAAAGAAAATAAAAAAACAAAAATTCAAAATTTTGGCTGAGACTGGGCGCTTAAGTGCCCAAAACAAGCGTCCAAGCACCCAACAAGCGCTCAAGCGCTCGTAATGAGCGCCTAAGGGCCGAGTCCGGTTACAAAATGTTGGCCATTCCAGAGACTAGGCGCTCAAGCGCCCAGATCACGGGAAAAATTCTATTGTTTGGGCGCTCAGCGCTTAAGCGCCCGTCTCAATACACTTAAATGCGATTTTTGATTTCGTTTGGTTGAACCAAGTCCGTATCCAATCTTTTTAAAGTATGTTTAAGATTTCACAACAATGAAGCCTCTAGTCCCTAGTCCAATTCTAGTTTGTTCGAACTAAATGATTGACTAAGTTCCTGAATTATCCGTTTTATCATTAGTAGTCAATCAAAATGTGCCAATGGCTTCATGATTTTGATACAATCGAACTGTCCTGATTATTCGTAGCCTACTGTTCTGACTGTCTGTTGGGCCTTGGAGATTTACATGAATATCAAATTGGGCAACATTGGGTTGTCAATCTGAGCTCGTGTGAATCCTTATCTGTGGGATAATCCGGATGACCCTGGAGGTAGGGTTCTGAGGGATTATTCTAAAGCACGTACGTCGGCTGTGCTTTACTGTATTTGTTATTCTTTCGAGAGTTTGGAGGGATAAGGATCTTATATGAAATATATTGAAGATATAAGAGTGATAGACCTACCAAATGCTTATTTTTGCCTTATGACTTGAATGTGATACTTGTTAATTCTATTGATTTGATCTGCTCATTCTGAATGTTCTGAACTATTTATTGAAATCATATTCTTGTCCTGTTGTCGATATGCTTATTATTTGGAACTCTTTCACTTCTATCGTTATGCCATAAGTTTTACTGGGTCGTGTGACTCATGATTCTATATTATTATGTAGGATCTTAGGCCATGGACCATTAACTGAAGAATTTAAGCTTGATTAGTATAAGTTTCTTTTGGTATTGTATTTAAGCTTGTAAATATAGCTCGTCTAGAATTTTGAGACTCGTGTATGTATATTTAAGTGGTTGTACCTATTTTGATTAGATATGTATTATGTATGATTCCTTATTGGTTTGAATGTGTTACGAAGGATTTTAGTTTGATTTGCACATGTTCGTATCCCATTTTGGTTTTAGCATGTTTTCCGACCGTGTGTGACGTTCTGGATCACGGGGCGGATTGCTATTGTGACCCAGGGCGTTAGAGTAATGATATGTTGGGAGGGAATGTTCGATAATGCCCACGTTTGCCTTGTGAAATGGCACTAGAGGAAGAGATGGACATCAATTTCCACCTCGTTGCCACAAATCTCGTATAAAGAATCCAAGACAATAAACTTACGCCGAAGATTTTCCTTGGAAGGGATGATATTCCTATATAACCTCCAAGCAAAAACCTTGATTTAAATAGCAAGACTTAAATATAATTAAAGGAAGTAAATAAAAAATAAATATTTATTTATATAAAATAAACTAAATCAACTAAGCACAAAATAAAAAAAAATTAATAAAATTTTTACGTACCCCTTATATTAATGGAGTGACAGGTGCTGTCAATGAGCCATAAGGTTCAGTTGTTTATTGTAACAATTTAATTTGATTCTAAATGTGAAATTTTTTCGGTATCATATAATTTTTGAGTGCATTCATATTAATATAATTGAATTTATTTATTTTAATTTTATCTTATTTTAGTTTATTTACATTGAGTATAGTTATATTATCTTCTATTTGGTTTAATTAGTTTATAATTGTTGTATTTTATTAATTACTTTTAGTTTTCCCCCATTATCAATAAAAACCCTCCAAAATGTAAGTTGGACAGCCACGCTGGATTAACATGCGCTTTCAAGTTTTTAAAGTCGGGGCCTAAATTACAATGAATATCTTTATATCTAACGTATATGACTATTCTTGACTGCACATTTTTTTTAAATAAAAGGTAAAATAGTTTTAGTGAGCAAGCAATGAAAGTTCTTTATGACAACTGTACAAAAGTTTCAAATAACTATCGCCAAGCTACAAATTTTGCAGTTTTGTTTTCAGAGTAAATTGCATTAAACCCTATCCTTTAAGGTTCATTGCACTTTACTTCAAAACCTTTACGAATGTATGATTAACCTTCCAACGATTGAAAAACGTGTATTTTGCCTCATTTAACAGATTTTGTTGGAAGATCCTGAGAATATTTTATTTTTC
>JACFYI010003494.1:143594-157848 GCA_014898755.1 Handroanthus guayacan | reverse complement strand
CAAAATAAACTTGCTCAATCATGCCAGGTATCTTTATCCCAAAAAGCCGAAGATGTTTTAGAGAAAACAATACAAGAGAACTCTAAAGGAGATGTTATATACTTCTGGGCAAGTCTGGATAAGGATGGTGGAATTGCAGGAAACAATGATCTGCTTACTTTTTGGTCCACGTGTGACATTATGAATGCTGGAAGGTGCCGGTGAGTGTTATGTTACCAACAAAATCACATGGTTTGATATTCAATCCAATGTTCATTATCGTTTCTGTCGATGAGCTTGTTGTGGATCGACTAATAAATTTGTACTAAGTATTTTTATTCACTAAGAAAAGGTATAGGCAACCTCTTACCGCAGGACTTAAATTAGATGTCTACTGCTTAGTGCTTTTGCTTTACCTTTGTTTACCAACATAAATAGACTCATTCAGGACAACTTATTTGGTAGTTTCCTTCCCAATAGAATCCAGTGTTTCTTTTACTTAACAATTGAAGCCTTATCTAGCTACAAGATTGTGAGATGGTGATTCGAATTCCTTTTATGGTTTCAAACTTACAGTACAGCCTTTGAAGATGCATTCCGGAGAATGTATGGTTTGCCATCAAATGTAGAAGCTCTTCCACCCATGCCCGAAGGTGGTGGGCATTGGTTGGCACTGCACAGCTGGGTGATGCCAACCCCTTCCTTCCTGGAGTTCGTAATGTTTTCCAGGTACTTTCGTGCATGCCATATTGTTCTCTATTTGTTCGTGCATTTATACTGGCTTATATATCTGTACAGTAAGACCCTTGTGGTTTGAAAAATATAATAATACCCTTTGCTGTTAGTTCAGCTGATGGAAAACTTAACGAAGTACTAGCTGCGGTATCAAAAATTATAATAACACCTCCATGTGTTTAGGGAAATTACGATGATATCTCTATACAAGGGAGTTATCATAAATTTCCAAATGCATCTATACTGTGCTAAATTTTCCACTAGTTGAACTAACAGCTAGGGGTGTTATTATAATTTCCCAAACCACAGAGAGTGTTATTGTAATTAGACGATACCCCGGGGGTATTGAGGTAATATTCCCTTTGTCAAGTAACCTTCAGTCTCTTAATTGCTGAATTGATGAACCCAGGATGTTTGTTGACTCTCTTCATAGTCTACACATAAATTCAAGCAAGATGACTGATTGTTCACTAGGCTTTTCAGCAACTGAGGTAAGTACACATGAACCTTAAAACTCATTATTCTTGACTTTTCGGAGCCTTAGCGGGCAAAGATGAAGAAAGCTAAAAGAGTGCTTCTAATTTCCAAACCTGTCTTTACACAGAAAAAGCATTGTTACTGTCGGCTTTTGGAACTCCTTGTAAACGTATGGGCTTATCATAGTGCACGAAAGATCATCTATATCGATCCTCATTCAGGCTCTTTGAAAGAACAACACCCCGTTCAACAACGTATAGGATTCATGTGGGCTAAATACTTCAATATCACCTTACTAAAAAGTATGGACGAAGACCTTGCAGAGGCTGCAGACGACAATGACCATCCATACAAACCATGGCTGTGGCCTTTAACAGGAGAAGTCTACTGGCAAGGTATATATGAAAGGGAGAGAGAACATAGATATCGGCTAAAAATGGACAAGAAGAGAAAAACGAAGGAGAAATTACTTGATCGTTTAAAGCACGGATATAGACAGAAGACACTAGGAGGATAGAGGTTAATCAATCTGATGTTATTGATAGAACCATCTGACTCACAAGCCGCAGCTGAACCAAATGACCATTTTTCAGCTTCGACTTGGAAAGAGGTATATGATCGTGAAAACACAGTTTAAATTGCATCATCTGAGCATACAATATTCTAACATAACACGCGCTAGAGGGCTAGAGATGGCTCAGCATGGTCGAGGCAATAACGTTTTTGGCTCACTGTATGCTTGAGCCTCCAAGAAATTCAACTGGCTCATAATTTTTTGAGGTGTACCAATTTTGACTATGATTCTTTTTGTTCATACTAAGAACATAAATTATAATGGTGGTATTTTGTTTTCAGATTGTACATACAATACCATTCCTAATAATGCAAGAAATTTTATTATTGTTTTTGAAGAGTTTGAATGTGATCATAGGAGCTCTGTATTTCTGGAAGCATAGCCCTTTATTGATCATAGTTGCATGAAATGTTTGGATGGCCTCTGAAGGATAAGTTTAGTATTGGAATATGAGTGTATTATTCTATCACCGAAGTAAGTATCATATGCGACTATGATTCGGGCTTACAGGCGCGTTATCGGCTGATTTTTTGTAATAATATTTCGTCTTTCTTCTCCCAGGAAAAAAAAAAAAGAAAAAGAAAGGAAAAAAGGTATGATTAGGGCTGTCACTAGGTGCATGTCAATCTGGCTAGATCTGAATTTTAGAATTTTTGATTGATTAAAAATGATCCATCGAATTAACCAATTTGATCGGGTGGATTTCGTTACATATTTTAATGATATTCAAAATTTTATGTTGACATATTTACTGCATGTATTAATTATTCCATATCAAACTTGTTTGTGAAATTTGGAGATTACACATAAATGTTATTTTGTGTTGTATAGGCAATAAATATTGATCTTTAATATATTGAGAATGTCAATTGCTAAGTAAATAATTATCTCTATTGAAACATAAATTTAAAAAATATATTGACACTTTCGAAATAAATTTATCACAATTTAAGAATGAGTGGAGAATTTATACTAAATAGGATTTCCAGCACGTTGGTGCTTGAATTTTTATAATATAATATAAATATTTAATTGTGTTTTATAATATTTATTCCTTTTAAATTTCAACATAATTTAGGATTGTTTAAAATACATAAAGATGTCTATATTATATACAAAGAGCGAGTGTCAAAGGTAAACTATTTTGGTAGAGTGATTTCTTTTATCATGCCTAAAATATCTCTTAATATTAATTTACTTTAGTAATCACTCATAGTGTAATAAAAAGTCATTAACTTACTAATTTATCTGCTTATATTAAATTATATGTATATTCATATTAAATATATTGATTATATTCTAATTACTAAATACACGTGAACTAGGTCTGCATCATATTTTAATATATATAATTTATATTGATTATTTTATGCATACGCATTGAGCGTAAAGTGATCGCTAGAATAAGTTGGACTTGAAGTGTGAAATACCATACAAGAACATTCCGTAAGGTCTAATGATTTATATATAATTTAAAAATTTAAGCATATTTTTGTTTCCCAAGAATCTGTTTTAAATATCAATTTTGTGCCTGCATTTACAAACTCATATCTATATGTTTTCATTTTCCTTATTATTATTATTTTTTTTGATAAATATTTTCATTTTCCATTTTTGTAATCCGATTTTTACCTCTGATAAAATTTAAAAAAAAAATCCGATTTTTACGGCAACTTTTAAAAATAAATTAAACTATTATCGTATGATTTTTATCCTCTTTCACGTGGAAAGTGGGAACCTAAAACAGCTGACCCCCTCAGTCGCCGGAGCCGCCATTGGAGTTGAACTTCAAATGCACAGAACTCTCCGATCAGATTGAGTGCGAGTAGAAACCCATTTGAAATTCTTCCATAAGAACTCTCAAGGCAAGAAGAAATGCGAATTTCAGATGAGGGTATCCATCGTTTGTCAGTGAAAGCAAAGGAACAAGTTTCTTAGAAGAAGAAGAGAGGAGAACGGATTCTTGAGTTAAAGCCTTGATGCTCTGTGGCTGCCATGCCTGTAAGTTTGATGATGATCCCAAACCGCTAGAAGAGTAGCATTTATGTTGTCACTATCCTCTTTAATTTTTGTTTATTTATTTGTTTAATTTTCACAGAGTTGAATATCAATGGTGAAGGGCAAGGCATGGCGAATCATCCCAAGACCCCTGCTAGAAACGGTACTCAACAACCACGCGCAGCACCACCGAGTGCCTCAACCTCTAATCCTCCACGGCCCTCGCGGCGTCGGCAAAACCACCCTTATACTTGAACGTAATATGCGTGTGTGTGTGTGTTTGTACTTGTATAAATGCATTGAGATTGTTTTATGCGGCACCCAGTTGTCTGATTCTGTGGAATTTGTAATGATGATGCAAAAAGATGAAAATAATGAAATGGGCTTCTGTGGGGAACTGATAATGGCTTTTCAACTTAATGGAAGAATGTTTCTATTATCTTGGATGTATGCACAAACTTTTAGTTAGAGTGATGAATATTAGAGGTTTTATCATATTGTTTTGGCTGTTCATAAGAATTCATTTACTTATACTTTTGTTGTTATCATGTAGATTTTTGGTAATTTTTTTAATCATATAGATCCAAACAAGTATTTTAACATGATCTAATTTGCAGAAGTATGAGTGTTCTACATGTAGTGAATGCTTATGTATCCTGTTATACATTTTTATGTATTATGTCGTGCCTTTTGAGTGCCTAAGATGGAGGTCACCTCATATTATATGCAACTAATAATGAAACTAGAACTGTGATGACCTCCAAGATGTTTACAGATATTATTCCCGTGCATCTTGATCTAATATAGCTTAGATTTTTCTGTTTGACAGGTCTATTTGAGAAATGGAACACAGGCCCACACATTACTGGTTATGTCGACTTTGCAGAGTCGATAGTGGATTACCACCCAAAGCATGGTAACTCATACCCATGGACCTCATGGGCCATTTTCCCACCACCTAAACTTGTCACACTGAAGGCTCAGCTTGAAAACTGCCTTGAGTCCATGACTCAAAGGGCCATCAAGCTTGGGACCATTAGCTCCCACCAAATATTCACCACTCTTACCAAATGGCACAGCCCAACCACTGCCCTCAACCAAATTCTGAACATCAATTCAGGTTCCAAAATGCGTGCAGTAAATAAAAAGAACAGGATTTCAACATCAAATTTGTGGGACAGTGCAGTTTTTAAATTATCTGCTGGACTAAGTGAACAAGAATTAGATGGGGTTTTGGACAAGAGCATTACTGTGGAGGAGGGATCGTATTACAAGGACGCCATGGCAGCACTAAAGTTGGCCAAAGAGGTGATTAGGGTTCAAGAAAAATGGAGGGAGAATGCAATTCAAGATTTGAACAATAACGGTGGGTTTTCGCGGTCCCTTGCAAATTCCGCTACTGATTGGCCTTGCTTGTTGCTTGAGTTATTATCTTCAGCTGCTGAAATGGACTATTTTCAGGTAAGCTTGCTGAAATATTTAACTTTTTAAGACCATAATTTGGCTAACTATATTAATTGCATATCCGCTGATGAGGTAAATTTGGGCGTCTGAAGTGCAACTTTGGATGTAGTTGGGCTTGATTTGTTAAATTGGGATTTTCCAAATCACATAGAAGAATTAATTGGTCTTTGCTCCCTAAACAGGTTCTAGTCGTTTCCAAATATGTAATACTTGTCTTTCTCTTTTCACATGCGAGGCTTGGCACCTTTTCAAATGCAGCTGCTTATTTTGGATGGTTGAAATAAAATGAGACAATTAATTGGATTATTAACTCTGAATGGTCACTCAATGTACATCTCTATTAGATGATAATGGCAAATTATTATCCACACACCTTTTCTTTAATTTCACATGTTCTTTCTCTTTTCCTCTTTTTCCTTTGGTATGGAAAAATAAGTAGCCAAAGCTGGTGATAAACAATATTGAGGTTCTGAAGAATGCTGTTCTAGAGGATGATAGAACAATATGTGGATCCATGTATCATGACAGTTTGATCTGGAGGATAATAGCCTTGGGTGCAAATGAGAGTTGTCTCCCGGTGCTTCTTGTGACATCTGATAGGTAATTATTCTTACCTTTCCCTTCAGATAGGTAATTGTTCTTACCTTTGCCTTGATGTAAATGGACATTTAAATTTGTTTAGGTACAGGAGAACTTGGTTACCTTTTCTATGAATGACATATCTTCTTTGGAACACAATTTTTTTTCCCCTCTTTTCTCTTATTTTCCTTATCTTTTTTTCCTTTTTGTTGGGGGTAGCTGGGTTCGAGTTAAAACCAATATTAACATGGTGCTTGTGATCTGGTGTAGCTTTTAGTGAAATATAATAATTTCTTTCCCACAAAAGATTTAAAATTTGTTTCATTGCTGGCTCTTTGGTTCTCGAGATATACTAATCTAGTAACTAGTTTATGTATAATATCATAGTCCGTTGATATATTTGTCATAATTAATTTATGCAGAATGCTAGCCATCACTCTTATGCAATGTGCTATAAGTAAATATGGCGATAACTAACTTGCCAACTTCCTATGATGATGTCCCACCATACTTTATATTTATTGATTTGTAAGTAACTATTTCCTAGTTACCAGACACAGTGGAAATTATTATTAGATGTAATCTTATTGGCCATCTTGCTCATGGAGCATTGCCCCAGAGCAGCTATTACCAAACTGTTTGATTTTTTTTTAAAACTAATAAGTAATCATCAAGCACATTATAAGAAGAAGTAATAGATTAAAGTTTTATCTTGGCAGTTAGTTCTCAATTTAACTTCACGTTAGCATAACTTTTGCATAAAAGTTCTTGAAATTTTTGTTTAAAGTTTTTGCGTAGGGTTTTCTGTGAGTTTTTGCTCTTAATTTGCTAGGATGCCCCCTTTATCATTTTTTACAGTTAGCTGAAAATAAATCTGCAGCTACTACTCATATAGAGCTTTTATGGATTTTGGATTTCCAGATATTTTCATCTCCAGGGAGGTAACCCTCTCTCTCTCTCTCTCTCTCTATATATATATATATAGATGTGTGTGTGTGTCTCTATCTCTCTCTCTCTCTCGTGAAAGTTGAATTTGTCAGGGTAAAAACATACTATTTCTCTCAAGATTTAAAAATAAGAATGCCTGTTGATTTGAGAGTATTATGTCTTTAGGTGGTTATTGCAATTTTATATGATTCATCCATCTGGTATGGTAATTGTACTAGCAACCAGAGAATTCTAATGCATCTGCAGTGGAAACTTTTGTGTTTGAAGAATCCTTTTCCAGCATAATAGACAAATTTAAACTGAGTAGAACAATTGTAAAGTGTTACTTTAAAGGAAGGTGTGGCTTCTGATGGGGGCACCAAAAACCAGCGGACTTAATGTTGGTATACATCTTCAATAATCTGTAAGCCTTGTAACGTCATCATGATATCTCTTGAGATATTTGATTGGAAGAAGATGGATCATAAAGTATATTAGAATCGAAAAGATTATTAAAGTATCATGCTTGCTATGTTTTCTATTCTCCAGTAAGATTGTACTGTGTCATTGCAACATTATATTCTAATCTGTTACTCTAAATTATGTTCTGAATCAGTTATCTGAATTTTGATTAGTTTGGTATGCAACTATTAATTTCAGACATTTGGATGGACTCCAGCAGAAGCAAAAATGCATATGGTTGGTGACTACTTTAGTCAATCTGAGGTATTATCAAGTGAAGATTTTTCATTCATTTCTATTTAAGGTCACAAAAACTAGTGCACGTCAAGCCCCAAAATGAATCTGCTTTCCTTGCATTTTGCTTAAAAATATTTCTGTTATCACATAAATTCTATAACAGGTGAATGTTAAAAGGTAGTTAGATCATGCTATGCTCATATCCATGTTATTGATATTTAAGTAGTTTTCTGGACATCAAGAGAATTAGTTGAATAAGCTGGAGGTAGCATACTTATTCAAGATTAAGTATAGTCATAATCTCCTTGGATCAATTGTCATTGAAGAATCAATTTTTTCATTTTGAGCTTGAATTTTGAAGTACTTTTGCTAATTATTTTATTTATTTAATTTTTTTTTTTTTTTTGGGTAATATAGTAAAAGTAAGAAATATGATTCAAACAAGGAAGAAGAAAAAATTGTAAGTACGGATAGTACTGCTGTTAATCCACAAAGATGCCACAACACCAAGCATCTGAGTTGCTTTTACATAATATGGAAAATTGGGTAAAAAAATGAGTTGGAGTTGTGAAATGTAGAATTTCCACCTCTTTGCCATGATTTATCTTGATAATTCAGAAAAACTTGATGAATGAGAAGAAACAAGTCCTTGTAGTTATATTTTAATATTTTAGATGGCGTCTGATCCTCAAACCCTCAGGCCTCGGGCGAAGAAACTATCAGCAGTGAGCAATCTCAATTTGATCCAAGTCTAAATGTTTGAATTTGTGCATGCATATTCCTATTATACTTGAATGCATACTGCAGTGCATGCAGGCACAGACACAGAAGAATGAATTTTGATTGGTGAATACATTCATGTTGCTTCTCCATTCTGCAGTGGAATGTGATTGTCGATGTATTTGGGCCAAATCCACGACATCTTTTTGAGGTTTATGCTCTCAAGCTAAGTAATTATTACCAGAAGTAAGTATTTTCAGTGGACTAAATTTTGGGTTTTGCTTTTGCAAACAATTTTACTTATTTCAATTCTTATTTTATATGTATTTCATGAAGCACAATTAAATCCTTACCCACCGTAGCTCAATGAATAGAGCCTTTTAATGACAGGGTGATGAGCTACGAGAGTACATTTGAAGATATTGTGGATCTTTATTTGGCACATTTGCAAGTAAGTTCCTAATTAGCTTCAATTCTGAAGTAGGTCTCCCATCTCGAATTGTTTTTCCTTTTTATTTTCTTCTTCTGGGCATGAATAAGTCCTATATTCCTTTTACTATTACAATGTTGCTTCTACAAGTTACTTGAATAATACATTCTCACGTAAGTTCCATTGTTGAATTGTCCCACTTCCTGCCCTTCCTGGTCGTGGCCACTATTAAATTGTGAAGAAATGTAGTTTTTCTGCACGTGTAAAATTTGCAAGCTTAACCTAATCTGAAAAGGAATCAGTTGCTGCAGTGGGACTGCAATATTCAGATGGCTAAGAGAGTGCAGTGTTAGTAGCATAGTTATTAAGCTGACAGGCATGGTCAAGAGGTACTATTTTTTAGGCCAGAGGCAGGTGACCAAAAAGTGAACAACACAACAGTTAAGGGGAAAAGAAAAATTAAAACTATCTATACTGCAACAAATTGCAAAAGCATGTTATCGATGACAGAACAATAGATGAGATTGTGTACGCACTTCACATGTTAATGAGAATAGCAATACACTAACAATGAACTATACTGAATCGCTATCAACATTCTGGTTCACCGCATTGACAATTTGGCTACTGACACCAAGATAAAAAGTAGATGTATTCGGAGTAAACTGCCCTTCATTGCCTGAATATTTTTCATATTCACCACCACAACTTCTGATTCTATGTTTTCTAGATTTACGTTCGATTTCATCCTATATTTTGTTTGATGACAAAGTGGAGAGCCATTCTTTTTTGGATATTTAATGTCCTTTTCTGTCTATTTTCCCACTACAGGTAAATGTGGTTAATCCTGCCATGGATAAAGCATTGTTGCTCCTGGAAAAGTTCGCTGTTGATGCACAAAGCGGAAAGATCCCAAAAGATAGATTACGATTTGGTGCTCCTTGGAGGCACCCCCCAAAAACAGATGTCCGATCATGGGCTAAAATCCAGCTAATGGACTTTGTTCAATCTCTTGTCAGTGCGGAATTTGGGGTAAATTTAGTCCTTAAACTGTGATAAGACTTTATTTCAACGAGGAAATATTCGACGTGAGCTATAATTCTTCTGTTAGCCAAATTCTTATTCATATTCTTCTGCATTCCATGTGAGATTAGTTGATTACATTTCCATACAATGTCATTATGTAAAAGAATCAAAACATTAAACTTAAGTCGTTTGAGGATTTTTATTCGCTCAATGCAGGTTAACTATTTTGCTGATTGTAGCCTTGAGTTCTTTGATGACCCCTCTCCCGTTGCACTGATAGAGGTACTGAAGTTTGATCAGTTTCCTTTTGCACCATAATCTTGTGTTGAGACTTTTAGCCTAATTCTAGCCATTTTTAGTTTGATAGAAAAATGTCTTGTCGGTCTGTTTATTAAAGAGTTATAGATTGCTTTATGTATATTTGACACTAAATATTCACCATATGTTCAGAGATTTTCTTTAAGCAACGAAGAAAATCGTAGATTGTTATCGTAAGAAGTATATTTTCAGCAACCTTATAGAAAAGAGAGAGGGTTAGCAGAAGTGGTATTTTGTTAAAAGATTTGTCATAATTAATTGGGATAATTACCTCTGAACGCCCTGCAATTTGGGTAATTTCCATTGCACCCCCTCATTAGTTTAATGCATATTTACAATTACAACCCTTGAGCTGACGCATTACAATTGTGTCCCTAGTGGGTATACTTTTAATGTTAATGGTAATTGCATATCAACTGAACTAGCAATAAGTGGTGTATGGGTGATTATTCAGACTTGAGGGAGTGTTTTGGTAATTATGCCAAATGTCAAGGGGTGTTGAGTTAATTATCCCTAATTAATTTGTTTATCGTATCAGTTGATTTTCATATTTAACCTTCCATGCACTTTTCAATTTGGTTTGTCCTGGAGGAATTGGAAAATTTTTAGTAAAATTCTTTCCCGCATCCACTTTCATTTTCAGGTTGGTTTGCTGTACACCCAACGGGATCCATCTTTTATTCGCCCCGTCACCCGAGGTATTGAGAGATGCCTTGTGAGATGGTAAGTAATGCTAATGCTCGAATTTAGTTACGAAGCTGAAAGGAATCGCCTGATAGCATGTTCTAACGTAAAATAAGTCCCACAGGTTTATTCAAGAACGGATGCGTCTTAGCTTCAAAAGTTCCATCCAGTACCGCTGGCAGCGTATCATAAGAGGCCGCAGCTATCGGCATTTGTTGTTACAAGAAGGATACAAATAATGGACAGTGGTATGTGCAAATTCTTTGTTGATTTAGTTCTGCTTTGGCAGGATTTTTTCTCTGAAAATTTGAACGTCAGATTTTTCTTGTATCGCAAAATTAATCAAAGTTGAACTTCAATACGCCACTCAATGAAATTTGTGGTTGTATTTCAGGGCAAAAAACGCTGCTACAGTTCGTTTATGGGTCCAAAGCACTCTTTGCTAACAACCAAACTACAAAGTAAGTCATTGTTTGCTCATTTTCATATGCTTATATTCATATTCTGACATTTATCCCCCTAAAGTATGAAATGGCGGAGGTTCATTTTTCTTCAAGATCACGAGTAAAAAGTTGCAAATATTACTAGATGCAAAAAATAGCAACAAAACATTGAAGGTGTATGAATTTCATTGTTAAATCAATCTAGTGCATGGTTTGTTGGAACGGTCGCAGATGTCCGAACGGAGGCCACATTCTGGTTCGTGAAATGGTCGTGGCCGTTTCAAACATTTCTTTTCTATAAGCAAAAGTGAAAAAAAATATTAAAATTAGCCATTCCGTTCCGTTGTGGAAATCCTTTAAATTGGATTATCAACTTGTTTCAATCGATTTATCACCTTGGAACCTTTGTTACACAAAGACCATACCATACTGGAATATTGAAACAAAGAAAGCCGTTTCTGTAACTCCATTTCATTCCAATCATTCCACCGTTGTTTGGCCATTCCAACAAACATTACCTAGTAGTTTATCACCCTTGGATGTGTGTGCACTATGTTTATGTTCAATAAGCTCCTTTTTCTTGAAGAAATTGTGTTTTATAGTTTGCTTTAACATAATAGCATGTCCTTCTCTTGCAGCCATATCAAACCTCAGTGCTCAAGTGGGATGAATACATTCTGGGCCAATCAAACAAACTATTGTGCAAATCAAACTACAGATGGGGAGTCATACAAACATCCAATTTAATTAGGACAACAATTTTAGAAGACCCATTTTAAATTCTAGTTAGTGTTGCTATAAAGAACCAACTTTTTCATCTGTGTTATATAGCTATCTATTGAGGATGTGGACAAGAACAAATATATTTTGAGGGTGTTATTTTCATAGTTTTTACTTGGGATGGTTTATTTATGAGGGTGAAAGCTAATATCCTTGTTTTGCTAAACCTTGAGTTGCATTTGTTGCATTGTATTTTTGGATACTCCGTGTCTTTATGTTAATATGGTGAAGGAGTTGAAGTGCTACTTTATCTAATAATATCTATATTTTTAACACCTTTTTGGTACATTTTTATTTAATTTTCTTAAAATCTTCTCGTTTTAGTATGTTGTTATATGATATATAGAAAATGTGTGCGAATAGCTATAACTTATGATAACTACTAATATTTATGATATGTGTTGCCATGCTTTTGCATGTTAAGTTTAAAAAAAGAATCCGGAGCTATTTTGTATATGTTTCTGAAGATTGTCAATTAGGATGAGTTTGATGTATCTATTGTTTGCTTGATATATTTAGACGAGTTTACATCCACTTTTTAGAGAATGAAAGTTTTTGTTGATATGGCAATTTTCGTTTTTCAAGAGTAAGTTGAAGATCTGTGTATTATGGATCCAATATGAGGAGGTATACTTGTTATTTTTGTATATTCTACTTATTTAATTCGCTTGACAGATTAATTGTATTACTCTCTAGTATGCAGAAAATAAACAGATTCATTTATTCTTGATAAAGCTATGCACAAGTGTTTGTAATTGTCAAATTTTTAAATGTTAAAACAAGGTCTATACTTTTTCATAAAATATGACCCCTATTTGGTATGATGAGATCTCATGATCATAAGACCATGAGTTCAATTCTCCTCGAGTGCGTGTGAAGTATTTTATTCTACTAAATAGTAGTTTGTTAGATTTTTTACTGTATAATTATTTGGTTAGAGATTTTTTTCTTAATTATTGGTTTTAAATATTATTGATTTGATGTACTGATATTAAGAACTGGATACATTGGATGTATTAATAATCTTCCCCTCACAAAAAAAAAAAAAAAAAGCCTTCCATAACCGCCCCTAATCCTCTAACTTTTTCATATTAGATTATATATAGTTACATTAAACATATGGGTTGCATATTGTAGTTAGTAAATGTTAACTTGTGTCTTGAATTTTCTCTTGTTTTGTGGATCAGAATTACGACATGAACCGAAAAGCTCGCAGTGCAACCCAAATTGGAAAAAGAAAAAAATGGGAATTATTGTTGGGCTCCGGGCTCGGAGCCGATATGGACCTGTTATTGTATTTCTCTAGGTTTGGGTCCAATCAAATTAGGGTAACGGTTGAGGCTTTTAAAAGGAGTTGTAATTGATATCAGTTGTATTCTTCATCTCTAAATAATAAGATAACTCCCTCTATTCTTGTCCCGAGGACGTAGGCTAATTTTAGTTGAACCTCGTTAAATCCTTGTGGTTTTATTCTTCTTCTCTATTCATTGTGTGTGATTGTGTATTAATCGAACGAAAATTATCAACAATCTGGTATCCAGAGCCAAGCTAGGGTTTTCTACACACATTCTAGGGTAAGATGTCGTCTTCATCTTCAACAAAGTATGAAGTAGAGAAGTTTGATGGGGGATCTAATTTCAGTCTGTGGAAGATTAGAATGAGATCATCCCTAGTGTTACAAGGGTTATGGAAGGCGATTAATGAGGATTTTTCAGAAGGGACAAGTGAGTTAGAGAAGGCAGATTTGAAGGATAGGACTTTGAGTGCGATTTTCATGAGCGTTACAGATAGTGTTCTTCGTGAGATTGCTGCCAAAGACTCTACAGCAAAGGCGTGGAAGAAGATAGAAGAGCTGTACTCCGCGAAATCGCTGACAAACCGTCTATACCTGAAAAAGAGACTATATACACTTCGAATGAATGAAGGTACATCCATTAAATCTCACCTTGATGAGTTTAATTTGATTATAATGTACCTGAAGAACATAGACATTAAAATTGATATTGAGGATCAGGCATTGATTGTGTTGTGCTCTTTACCATCGTCTTATGATACTCTTGCTGATACGTTGTTGTATGGGAAAGACAGTATTTCACTTGATGATGTTAGTAATGCTCTAAAATCTAAGGAATTGAAAAAGAGCTTTCTAGAAAACAGAACAAAAGGTGAGAGCCTTGTGAGTAGGGGAAGAACACAATAAAAGGACTTTAAGAAGAAAAAGTCAAAGGCTAGGTCAAAGTCTAGAGCGAAGAAGCTAAACTGTTTTGAGTGCGTGGAGCAGGATCACTTTAGGAGAGATTGTCGTAAGCTGAAAGAGAAAAAGGGAAAGCAAAAAGAAGAGAACTCTACAAATATTGTTGACACTTGCAGTAATTCTGATGATAGTGATGAAGTAGGGGAAGTCTTTGCCGTGACTTCCAG
>JACFYI010003494.1:129145-143494 GCA_014898755.1 Handroanthus guayacan | reverse complement strand
GCCAGGTACTTTATGACTTTGATTGATGATTACTCAAGAATGGTATGGGTGTATATTTTGAAAAGTAAAGATGAGGCATTTCCAACATTCGTTAAATGGAAAACGATGGTTGAAAGGCAAACAGAAAGGAAATTGAAGCGTCTTCGAACTGACAATGGGTTGAAATTCTGTAATTCTGTGTTCAATGATTTCTGCAGCAAAGAGGGCATAGTAAGACACCACACTTGTTCAGGAACACCATAACATAATGGTGTTGCAGAATGCATGAACAGAACACTTTGTGATCGAGCACAAAGTATGCTTTCACATTCATGTGTGAGCAAGGATTTGTGGGCTGAAGCAATTAATACAGCTTGCTATTTGGTCAACAGATCTCCATCTACAGCTATTGAGTACAAAACTCCTTTTGAGGTATGGTCTGGGTCACCTGCTGATTATTCATATTTAAAGATATTTGGTTGTCCTGCTTATGCTCATGTGAGGGATGGTAAACTTGAGCCAAGGGCAAAGAAATATATATTTCTAGAGTATGCATCTGGAGTGAAAGGTTACAGGTTGTGGTGCACAGATCAGAAGACTCCAGGGATAATTATCAGCAGGAATGTGACATTTAATGAATTTGCCTTACTAGACAGTCAAAGGGAGAAGACAATAGCAGAAATAGATCGTGGTGTCAGTGATCGGATAGAGCTTGAGATCGTCACTCCACCGACTCAACCCAGTAGTTCAGAAGTAAGGAAAGTGGATGAGGTACAGAATCTTGATCAGAATGGTAATAGTGATGCACGTATGCAACAGCAACAGTATAGCATTACAACTGGTAGAGAAAGGAGACAAATCAGGCCACCAGAAAGATATGCAAACGTAATTGATGGGAATCTTCTTGGTTATGCAAATCTTTGTGGATTTTGCTTTGTCAGTTGCAGAGACTGTTGATGTGTTGGAGCCTAATAGCTATAAAGAAGCTATTTCTTGTCCAGATGCAGATTAGTGGGTTGGTGCTATGAGTGAAGAGATTGAGTCTCTTCACAAGAATCAGACTTGGAAGCTTGTTACATTGCCAAAGGGACAGAAGACAGTAGGCTGCAAATGGGTTTTCAAGAGAAAAAAGGGTAGTCCGGGAGTTGAAGCACCTAGATACAAGGCAAGGTTAGTAGCTAAAGGTTTTACACAGAGGGAGGGAATAGATTACAATGAGGTGTTCTCTCCAGTGGTGAAACACAGCTCTATTAGGGTCTTACTAGCTTTGGTGAGTCTTTATGATCTAGAGCTTGAGCAGTTAGATGTGAAAACTACATTCTTACATGGTGAGTTGGAAGAGCTGATCTATATGAGTCAACCTAAGGGATTCATCATTCCAGGTATGGAAGACCACGTTTGCTTACTTAAGAAATCCTTGTATGGTCTGAAACAGTCCCCTAGGCAGTGGTATAAAAGGTTTGATACATTCATGATTCAGAGTGGCTTTACTCGTAGTGCATATGACAGTTGTGTGTATCATAAGAAGCTTGCAGATGGTTCTTTTGTGTATTTGCTATTATATGTGGATGACATGCTTATTGTTGCTAAAAGCATGTCACATATTGACTTATTGAAGAAGCAGCTAGGTGAGGAGTTTGAGATGAAAGATTTAGGTGCTGCAAAGAAGATTTTGGGGATGGAGATTACTCGAGATAGAAGGTCTGGGAAGCTGATGCTATCTCAACAGTCTTATATTGAGAAGGTCCTTAAAAGATTTAACATGACAAGTGCCAAATCTGTGTCTGTTCCTTTTGCCTCCTATTTCAAGTTGTCTGCAGACATGTCACCGAAAACAGGTGAGGAGATGGAGCAGATGTCTAGTGTTCCATATTCGAGTGCTGTGGGTAGTATTATGTATGCTATGGTTTGCACTCGTCCTAATATTTCACATGCAGTTAGTGTTGTGAGTAGATATATGGCGTGTTCTAGAAAGGAACATTGGCAGGCTGTGAAGTGGATTTGAGATACTTGAAGGGTACTGCAGATGTGGGTCTAACTTTTGACAAAGCCAAGATGAGTGATTCAGTGGCTGGCTATGTTGATTCGGATTTTGCAGGGGACTTGGATAAGAGGAGATCTCTGACGGGTTATGTCTTTACTCTTTCTGGAAGTGCTATTAGCTGGGGCAATTTTACACTCTGTTGTTGCATTGTCCACCACAGAGGCTGAGAATATGGCAATTACAGAAGCGGTAAAGGAGGCTATTTGGTTATAGGGTTTAGTAAGTGATCTTGAATTGACTCAGAAGAAGACTTTATTATTTTGTGACAGTTAGAGTGTCATTCACCTTACTAAGAATCAGATCTTCCATGAGCGCACGAAGCATATTGATGTCAGGCATCACTTTATTCGAAACATTGTATCACAAGGTATTGTTGATGTGAAGAAAGTGTCTACACATGATAACCCAGCTGATATGATAACCAAAGCAGTTTCAGCTAGCAAGTTTAGGCATTGCCTAGACTTGATTGGTATGTGCAGTGCTCAGTAGAGCCCTTTTGCGAGGGCTGTGCGCAAGACAGAGTAGTGTGCCTTATTGTTGACTAAGAGAATTCAAGCCAAGGGGAAGATTTGTTAACTTTGTCTCTTGAATTTTCTCTTGTTTTGTGGATCGAAATTACGACCTTAACTGAAAAGCTCGCAGTGCAACCAAGATTGGAAAAAGAAAAAAATGGGAATCAGTGTTGGGCTCCGAGCTCAGAGCCGATATGGACCTGTTATTGTATTTCTTTGGGTTTGGGCCCGATCAAATTAGGGTAACGGTTGAGGCTTTCAAAAGGATTTGTAATTGATATCAGTTGTATTCTTTATCTCCGAATAATAAGATAACTCCCTCTGTTCTTACCCCGAGGACGTAGACTAATTTTAGCCGAACCTCGTTAAATACTTGTGTTTTTATTCTTCTTCTCTATTCATTGTGTGTGATTGTGTGTTAATCGAACGAAAATTCTCAACAGTAAACATTTGTGGTGCAGATTATATCTATAAATTTTATTCTTTTGTTTCACGCACATTCGTTGAATGTACATTGCACACGAATACATTATAAAGAATAAAGAGTTTTGAAAGTCTATGCCGTCAGTAATAATAGAGAGTTTCGGAAGTTTTATTCATAGTTCTTTTTATATTTGTAACTTAAGAATAACGCTCAATTAATTTTTTAAGAATAATAGATTATATATAAGAGATAATTAACTCAAAGGCCCTTAAAGCTTGCTATTATTATCAAAACACCAACTACGATTTGAATAATTATCATTAAACTCCCTGTATATTACAATTAGACCACTTAAAAATGTAACAAATATTACAAATTGACCCCCCGTAAATCTGACGATAGGGGGACCATTTGTAACATTTGTTGTCCTTTCGAGATGTCTAATTGTAATATACAAAGAGTATAATGGTAATTATTCAAACCATATGGAGAGTTTTGAAAATTGTAACCAACCCAAAAAGTGTTGACTCTTGAGGTAATTATCCCTTTATATAATATATTACACTAAAGAATCATCAACTAAAAGTATTTTGAGAGAGTGTTTGGCATTACTTCTACTTCATAAAGAAGTGATTTTCACATAAAGAAATTAATAAATTAGTTGCAAAGGTGAGTATTAAAAGTTAAAAGTGTTTGTAATTAAAAGCTAAAATCTACTAGAAAATTACTGGTGGTGTTTGTTAAAAAAAGCAATTTTTCAAATATATAATTATATTTTTAAATTTTAAATTATAAAAATAAAGGTACTAAATTATTTTTATAAAAAATTTTTAACTGAAAAGCAGAAGCTCGAACTTAAAAGCACCTCCTTTTATATTTTAGCTGATTTTAACTTAAAATTATTTTTATAAAAGCAGAAGTTGCCATACGCAATACTCTCAAAAGCAATGTCAAATACCCTATGAGTCTTTGATTAAATAATCCAAATACCCCATAGGCTCGTTTGGTTGACAGGATTGCATATAATTGATTCATAATCCATCTTATTTTGGCATCTGATTGACACATTTAAAGCTCATGATTAAAAAGTGATCCTGTATTTAATCCCAACAGCTCTTGGATTGTGAATCACATATTAGGAGCTGGATCCGTAATTCAAATATTACAAGTCTTAAGGATTAATGAAAGAAAAGACAAAATTACCTATAAAAAAGACGGAAAAAAAAAAAAAAAGAAAGAAATAGTACGGAAGATCACTTAATTAATTTACCAGGATGTGAGCCTTCCTTTGGGTTTTTTATTGTTTTTCCCCCCTAATTAATTTGCGTTTATGTATAATCAGCAAAAGTCTTCCTCATTCTTGTAAGACAGCACAAAAGCCTTCCTTCGAGTATTTATTATTTTTTTTCTTTTTCAAATTATTTTAATCTTTCTAAAAATAAAAATATTAACATTGATAAGTCTAGAATGTTAATAAATTAACTCAATATTGAAATGATTAATATGTATTTGAGCACGAAATTAATTAATTAAATCAAGTAATATTCTTTCAGAAACAAATTTTAATAGCGAAGAATTGACTGATAAACTTTTATTTAATAAATTAAACTAATATTAAAGTTTATTATAGCATAAAATTAATTTTTTAAACTAATTCATATTTCGTTCAAGGCAAATTTTTAATAGGGAAATTAATTTATAAAAATAAACCACTAAATCAACTATATGAAAATAGCATCCCATTTTCGCAACCTAAATTTCTTCTTCTTTGATTTAATTTTTCCAGGTAATAAATGAAGGGGTAAAAATATAATTTTACTAAAAAGTAAAGGTTAGTTGTAATATCTTATCAATTATCACAAGAAGTAATCCAAAAAATCAAATAATAAATTAAATAAAACCTAAGATACCTTTATTTTAAATTCATGTAAGCAAACATGCTATGGGATTAATCTAGACAATAGGCCATCTATTTTATCTATCACATTCAATCTTGTTCTACGAAGCAAAGGAACCCTAAGTCCTTGATTAAATAATATAAAACAAAAAACAATTTGGCAATTAGAAATAGAGTAACCTCTTGGTCCAAAACCCCTGCTGTGCTTCCCCTCGCCCTCGCTCTCTATCCAGGTAAAGCTTGCGAAAATTTCAATTTTTAACTGTTTTACAATTATTTGTTTACGTTTATTTTAATAAGAGATAGGGCCCGGAATTTGAGGGGCATTCAGTGCATATTTTGCTGTTGATTTCTTGGTAATTTATTTGAGTGTGATTAACTGATTATTATTCTTATTATGGGTTTCTTGTTTGATGTAAATTGACGGGCTCTACCTTCTTCGCTGATTTCCTTTCCCATTTTCTGAGGCGGGTTTGATAGAATAGTCTGTGTTGACAATGAGCATTGCATAAACTGAGCAAAATTTGAACTTTTTTTCAGCTTATTTTTGTTCATATGAAGCCCTTCTGATTCTGATATTGTGCTGCTTTTTAAGTGTTATAATGTAATAATTAGGGATAAATTCCTCTATACACCAATGTTTGATGTAATTGCCAAAATGCCCTATGAGTTTTGGATAATTACTACTACACCATTACCAACCTTACTAGTTCAGTTGAGTCGCTGACACATTGTTATAATTACACCTCCTGAACTTATTCATGAATCATGATTACAATTTCGCCCCTGTATCCAAGGGGGTTTACTCGTAATGTTTCAGAATTTTCAAAGGGTGTAATTGTAATTATCCATAAGCTAAATTAGTAGTAAGGGTTATAATGGTGATTATCTAAACCTCAGGGGCATTTTTGGTAATTATGTTGAACTTGGGTGGGTTTAGAGGTAATTATCATTAATAATTATGAGAAGTCGAGCTCAAGTAGCTTGATCTCTTTATACATATTTTATTATTCATATCTTATTGAACGGATAAATGTGTTCAATATTGGCTTATTATGTTTGATGAATCGTGCGCAAACAAGCTTTTAATGATCGAATATAGTTTGGTTTAATATTGGTTTTGGATAATTCCTTTTGAGAAGTGGTCCAAGTCTTTCCTTCTTGACTGTTTGTTTTTGATTCCTTCTTGACTGTTTGTTTTACATTTCTTTTCAAATGCATGTGTGAAATGTAATGCATATCATGATTAACACTTGAAATATTTATTGTTCTATCATGGAATATGCTTGGACTTCTACAGTTTAAAGTACTTGTCCAGTGTCACTTTACCGCGTTCCACTCCCGCTGCCCCCCCCCGGGAAGCCAAATGACGTGACTAGGTAGAATTATCGATTTATTTGTTTTTCCAATTCATATGTGGAAACTTAGTGAGCTATTTGGTGTTCTTTTCTTTCGGAACAAGAATTACCTGTTTAACCTCAAAAGGGTGAAATCAAAGTGGTGAGGAGATGTAGGCACTATCTTTTGTCTGGTTTTGCTCTTCTGTGGTCATCATCGTTCAATTTCTTTTGGAAATTTTGGAAATGGTGAGACAACAATGTTTTTATGTAGGACTGGAAATAAATTTAGTCGAGTCAAACATGTCAATGTTCAAGCTGATTTGATTTTTATTGAGCTTTAAAATCATGTTCAGCAATTTTATTTTTTATTTTTTTTTATTTTGGATGAATAAAATCATGTTCAGCTTGGTTTGATTGTTAATTGAATCGAGGTTTGATTGTTAATTGAATCGAGCTTGAACAAAATCTCTAACTAGGTTGAGCTCGAGTAGCCTGATGTCTTTTCACATATTTTATCATTTTCTAAATCTTATGGAACGGAAAATTGTGCTCAATATTGGTCTGTTACTTCAACGAACCAAGCACAAACAAGCTTTTAATGATCAATTTCAAGTATCAGGTAGTTTGATTTATTTAACAGCATATTGTCATATCTGATTCTTTTGCTTTTCCATGGGAAATGGCATCCAGGAGCAAAGAGATTTTATATTTGCTTATATGGTCGTTAAACGTAATCAATGGCTATTCTGCTATAATATATTTTTGGAACAATAAGACAATTTCTGCTTCTATACGAAGAACTCCTCCAGAAGCTTCTCACTTTCTCAGTTTCCTTTTTATAAATTTGCATCCTTGGATTTGCAGTGTATTACAGAGGTCATGCAAGCTATTAAGGCTGGCTGGGTTGGACAAACATTTGCACTTGCCACTAGCAATGACACGGGGGGCAAGAAGTCGAGGACTAGACGTTCAAAAGAAGAGAGGAAGATTATGGTTGAATCTTTCATAAACAAGTAAATTGACTTTGCTTGATTCATTTTTTCTGTTTTTCACATATCATTTAGTTAGGCATTTTTGACTGCTTGCAGATATCGGAAGTTGAATAATGGAAATTTTCCATCTCTGAGTCTTACACAGAAGGAAGTCGGTGGTTCTTTCTATACAGTGCGTGAAATTTTCCGGGAGATAATTCAAGAAAATAGAGTTTTGGCTTCACCTAGAGTGCCTTTGGATGAAAATAACCAATCTGTATTTCTCGAACGACATCCACTAGGATCCATTTCTGTGGAACCTCAAAATGATTCGTCGGTATCAGATAAACATCATTTTGTGACTCCCATGGAGCCTAATCAGCATCAAATTACCAGTGAAGAACTCATTTCTAGTTCCAGTGACAAATTTGAGAATGAGAAGATTGTTAATCGTGGTGAAGGGCTTGAAGAAAATGTCAAGTCTGATGAACATTTCACTGCAGGTGCTGTTACCATTAATCATCAAGATGATAATGATGAGGGCGCAGATTTGTCTACTCAAGAAATTCGTGTACTGGGGAGTCATTGGCTTGGTGGCAAGCAACATCTCAGTAAGAACAATCAAATAGTTGATAAAACTGAAGAATCCAGAGAAGAAATTTATACAGGGTCATTAGTGATGTCAGAGAAAGACGGAGGCAGCAACGTAGAGGTATCAGAAGCGAATTCTGACATGGAGACTTTTCCATCAAGGCCTGCTTGTGGGATGATTCTTGATTTGGATGGAGAATCACATAAGTTGGACGAGGCAAATAAATATGACAAAACGGCGCTTGTTGAAAGCAATGGTTCAGTTGATGAGAAGGATCTAGAACAGCCTCTAGATTCAATGATCGGATTGAATGGTGAACATAAGGATGGGAAAGTGGTGCAGAATCTTCAAGAGCCATCATCTGAGAATTCAAAAGTTTCTAGCTCCTTGCCTGATGAAAATAATGTAAGTTTTTGTCTTGAAAAGCAAAAGGGAAAAAGATTTTGTTTCCATTTACGTGTCTCGATTATGCGCTCTGTAGTCAATTCCTTCAAATTGCAGTTTTATGCTCTCATTTTCTTGTTTTCTTTTTTTTTTGGGTATAATTTCCTTAACTTTGCTTGATGTTTATTCTAATTACATAAACAACCCCCTTTAGTTTGAAAAATTGCAATAACACTCTCTGTCATTAGATCAACTAATAGAAAACTCTAGTTCAGCTGATAAAGAACTTAATGGAGCGAAGGTGATATTACAAGTAGATCTCTTGAAAACCTAAGCACGGTAGATTAATCATGATATAATCTTTTAGTCAATATATTACATTTTTCATAGGGTGAATTTTTTAAACGTTATGGGTTCCATCACGTTTTCCGTTAGTTCAAGTGTATTTTTCCAAATCACAAGAAATGTTTTAGTAACTTGGTCTACCTTCAGGAGTTGTTGAGGTAATATAACTTTTTTGGCCCGGTTGTCTTTGTATTTGCATATACATCACCCGTCTTCTCCTACAGGCCGGCAGTTCTACTCAACAATTAATCTCTGAGGATGCTATGGCCTTTGTGACAAAATCTAGGGTTCAAGAAAAGACCCTTTTAAAGAAAGGAAACAATCTTATGCTGGAGAGACTCAATCTGTAAGACTCTCATGCATTATCTTCTCTGCCTGATGTTTTAATCTTTTTAGCCATATCTGATAAAATTTCTCATTTTATGCTTTTGTGGGCAGGGAAACTTGGAAAAGGACATCGAAGAAATCGACTAGACTTGAAAATAATCCCCTTCTAACATTCGTTAAGGCGTTTATATCTGCTTTCGTGAAGTTTTGGACTGAATAAGGTTTCTGCTTCTTCCTTTGAACATTTTTTTATCCTAGAGTAGGTTAGACAGCTCGTTGCGATGGTTTTTGGCTTTAATTGAACTTGTTTTATCCGAGTTATAATCTTGAAATGCATGATCAATGTTGTTTTGATTGGGTTTTATATGTTGTCAACATCCTCCAAAGGTAAAATAGATCCAAAGGTACTATGATCAGTGCTACCACATCAGAGGATGCCCTATCATGGGTCACCTTGACGCACCACCTCGAACCAACCTTCATTCATGGGATAGAGTTAATGGAGAAAATTGTTTTGGGTATTAGTAATAAACTCAATTTTTATTTTCTTTCAATTGACTCTATTTGCGTTTCAATTAATTAATTTACTGCTGCATTTTGACTTAATTTGACTGTACATAGAAAAGAAAAATGTCTCATTGAAGTCACAAATATTTGGGATATTGAATTGTTTGGAGATGGAATCACTCATCCAAAGGTTAATTCATAGAAATACAAAATTGCATGGCTTCAATTTTATACTTCCAATAGCTTAATAAAGGAGATCACCTTCAAATGCAAGGAAGTTGCAGTCATTCCATTGTATTATCAAAATAACCATTATATACAGGGAACGACTGAAGTGTGTAACATCATGATAAGTTTCCATACTTTTGAATAGATCTTGCTAGTACGGATCGTAAATGGTGGTAAATTTCCACACTTTCGAACAGATTTGCAAGTACGGATCACTGATGGTGTTAAATCTCCATACTTTCGAACAGATTTTGCTAGTTCAGATTGTAGAGGATGGTTGGATAACCAGCCTTGAATCCTTTACAAAGGAAAAAGAAACAAGAATAACCACACAGGTAAAAAGTGGTCAGTGAAGAGCTCCCTCCCCTAATATGATTCTCTTCATATGAGAAAAGGAAAATCAAAATTGCTACACATATAGATAAATACAGGCGAGCACACACACGCGCACACACATATATATATATATATTTAACTCTTCAACATTCATAATCTTCTCATTGATATTCAAAAAATTTACTCTATTATTTGGATTACTAATTATTCTTGCCAATTCGAAAATGGGTTCAACGTGTGTAATAGTGGCTGCCATGTTAGAATTCATCAGAAAAGCTTCAATAATAAAACCCAACAGAAATGCAATTTTAGTACAAGATACTCAGTTTGTAGCATATGAACTACATATTAGTTGGCCAACAATGCGTACTCACCCATCAACAGGGTTCCAAAACTATAGCCAACTATCCAGTAGTTCATGAAAATCATTTCGTAATACCCATGTTGAAAAAGAATATAACCTGGAACTGAGCTAAGGGTGGAGGAAGGCACTGCATTTCCCGGTTTCAAGCATGTCAATGATGTTTGCGGCGATCTTTCTCCCTCGACGAGTAAGAGGAGCTGTGGTAGCCGCGATCTGTAAATTTTTAAGAGCCAGCGTTAGAAAATAAGCATTTGATCGACAATTAATTTCACAACTTTCAAATGATACTAACTGATATAAAAAAATGTACCTCGAGAAGAATGATGTTTAGACTTCTCTATGCGTCCTGTACAAGAGAAACAGCATAAATTGTTAAGAGAAAAACAAAAATTAGAATAGTGCAGGAAGATGTGAGCTGTCAAATGTTATATGAAGGTATAATTACCTCAAACCCTTAGGTTTGACTTAATTACAATAACACCCCTAGACGTTAGTTCACCTAACGGAAAACTTAACGGCCACATGACAGCTCTCATTTCATTTAGTTTTCCATCAGTTAAACTAACAAGTTATTGTAATTTTTCAAACCACGATTTATTGTAGTTAGGTCAAACCTTAGGAGTGTTGAGGTATTCATCCCTTGTATCAACTGACCAGAATCTCTTCCTTTGTCCCGTGAACGATGTCTCCTTTCCTTGACTTTATCTCTGTCTCTTTCGGTGTCATCTCGTCCTCTTTCCCTATCAGATTCCCGCCCTCTGTCACGGTCTCTGCTCTTAGGTCTCTCTCTTTCTCGTTCCCTTTCCCTGTCTCTCTCCTTCTCCTTGATCCTTTCTCCACCAATCTCTGTTTTATGATCTGAAGATAATTTTGAGTCAGGTTCTTCTCTCGACTCTCCATTATTCGTGCTTTTAGATTCATCATCACTTCTCTTCGACTCCTTCAATTTGTCAAGAGCAGCTTTATTCACTTCATTCTTACCAACTTCTTGATTTGCAGCACTCGTGTCTTCATTTGCGACTGACCCATCCTTAGCCAAAACAACACAAGAAAATCTTTTAGCTGCGACTGAAATTAACAAGACCAATTAGACCTTCTTCAACTTTTTCTATGTTGTAACGAAGAAGATTGATCATCACCTTTGAAACTGACTGATTCGAATCCCACGTTCGATTAGATGTAGCAAAGGAGCCTCCTTCCTTGCACACAGGGATATATTGGGCCTTGGGAAGGGTGTACAGATGAGCTAGAACTCTACAAACCTCATCAATTCCAGATTTGTCTGCATCAAATGCTTTCCACCAAGGAGGATTCTCGGGTAGCGGTATTTGAAATCTACGAGCTGCAGCATATACAACACCACAGGCCACAACCTCGCTCTTAAATCTCACACACAAGGTTGTGCGTAAACTGTTCATAAGCAACAGAAAACGGAATATCATCATAAAGAAAAAGATAAGGCAACTTGGGCGATAAGAATACAGAAGGCTCTTTTGGTGCAGCTGAAACTTATTCATATAGGGGAAAACTAATCTACACTTACATCACTGAGCAAAACAAAACTGTGGGAATGATTATCCTGGTCAATGAAAATATATATAGATATATTCTAAGGATAATTACTCGGTAGTCAGTACTCTCTCAGGTTTGGTTTAATAACAATAACATCCCATGTGGAAATTACAATAACATCCTTACCGTCAATTTAATGGAGTCTAGATGTCTACTTGTAACGCTTCAATCAATATGTTAGGTTTTCAAGGTTTAAACATAATGTTGTATGTGATCTGTTGCATTTTCCGTGAATTAATCTAATACCAAAGGTAATATTGTAATTTCCTAAACCTCATGTGCTTTTGTAGTTAGACCAAACTTCAGGGGGTTTTGAGGTATTATCCCTATATTCTGTCTCAATGTACATGTCCCACTAAGAAAATATACCAAGGAGTAAAGATTACAGGAACATGGTCTCACACAATATTATCCAATAAGAACGGTTATAAGTGTTATGGTCATGTACTTGTGCATCTAGGCCCAGAAAATTTACCTATCATTTGCAAGATTCCAAGCTTCTTGTCTGAGTTCTTCGGGAGTTTCCAGTACTGCAAGATAATTTGATATAAATTTGTGAGGATGCTCAACGTGGCAGATAAATCCCATTTCTTTCAAAAGATGCCTTTCTGTTCTGATCAAATCTGCCTTCAGATCCACATATCTCTGTTAAAAACAAAAGACTCAGGCCCTAAACTTCGTTGCCACTAAATAGAGCAATATAACTAAGAACTTTAATGGACTCACGATGCAGAACAATCTACCACATCAAAAATACAAAATCCGATTACATGCCTCATGGTAATAAGAAGGGATAATCACCTCCATAACCCCTGAGGTTTGCCTTTGGCCTAATTAGGTAAACACCTCTCGTGGTTTAGGAAATTATAATAACACCCCTGCACATTACAATTAAACCCCTTGAAAATACAATTAATGGACAGAATCGTTACAAGTAGAATCCCTATTACTCTACCACTAGATGGTGTTACTATAATCTCTTAAAACATGGGGTGTGTTTTTGTAATTAGACCGAACCTCGGGGAGTGTTGTTGAGGTAATTATCCTTAATAAAATCTACAGCTAACCTTGGAAGATGTGTCCAAATGCTCTATGGGCAAGTTCTCCCTCCTACATTCCATCCGGTGAAAAACAATGAGAACCTGTCTTGCTTTCCTAGGACTTTCTTCCAGTTTTGACGCAAGCCAGACACAACTAGCAGCAACTCTCTGTGAGTAAAATCAAATTTCATCTCACGTCATCATAGAGGAAGAAATTGAAAAAAAAAAAGAGAGAGAGAAAAAAGTTCACAAAACATGCAACTATATGATGTAGTGATGAGTTAAATGAGAAGAATAGGTAAACAAAAGAGACCTTCACGTTAAATCGGGCAACTGATTTCTTGCAGTAGAAACGATGAAATAGGACCTGACCGGTTGCCATAACAGCTTGAGGTCTGAGCACAATTCAGATAAGGAGATACAAATGCAAAATACATATAGTAAACAAAACGCTCTTGTCTTATGCATTGGAAATTGCTATTAACAAATAGGAAAAATATTTTCAACATTTTACTTATATTCTAAGAGAACAGAAAAGGATACAATTTAAGCAATATGCCACTCTCCTGTATGAGGTCACAGCCATAGATTCTAAGTGTAGTCTCTGTGGCTTCATCGATGCCATCTTTACTGGAAG
Organism: Handroanthus guayacan; assembly: GCA_014898755.1. Lineage (NCBI taxonomy): Eukaryota > Viridiplantae > Streptophyta > Magnoliopsida > Lamiales > Bignoniaceae > Handroanthus > Handroanthus guayacan. Next base: position 129,995 of record JACFYI010003494.1, on the reverse strand, counting down.
GTGAGTTTTTCAATTGTTCTTCCGTCAGATAAAACGTGTCGATTGCCGTATAAATCATATTCTAGCTTCACCGACCAGAAGGAACCTCAATAAAACTGCCACCAAACCAAAGGAAGTCCAAGATTAAATCTCAAAAACAAATAAATCAGACTAGCTTAATAAATTCAATGTTTTTGGTTTAAAACATCATTCAGAACAATATGTTCAAGTAGCATAGTTACAAATATAAAGAACGCCCATCACTAACACATGAGCTCTCACTTTTCCTTACATATGTTTATAACCACATTCAATTAACTTGTTCATTTCATATCTCGGCTAAAGAAAATTATCCATCACAAAAACGCCAAGAATTTAAGACATGGGGAAGCAACCAAGAATAGAGTCATATGGGAGTGCCATAATGGATTATGACTAGTACAAATTTTTCATCTCACTCACTACGTATTCTGACAAAGATCATTCATCCTTTACAAGATCAATTCTGAAGTTCAGAAGCAATAAGGCATTGTTGATGCCTTTTTCAACTGTGCTAGACAATCCGCTAACTTCACAAAATTCCAAAGATCAACAGTTTAGCCAATTCACTTGGATTTAGACAAAAATATGAATATGGATATCTCGATGATGCATGATTGACTTTTAGCAATTCTGGTAAATAGAGGATAAACATAAAATTAAAAATCCAAACTTCAATGCACCAAATGACTCGATTTCCATCTCAAATCTGTAGTTTTCCTCATTATCTATATGTTACACTTTTATCAGACATCACATAAGATCAATTAGCCTACTCTGGGACTGACTTCACCCATATATAAAAACTAGACCAAAGGGTATTCCCCCTAAC
>JACFYI010003494.1:84759-111824 GCA_014898755.1 Handroanthus guayacan | reverse complement strand
CATGCAACTAGGCTTGGTGACATTCTAATTTAACTACATTTATACTATATATAAAGTGTGGGATGTAAATTTAGTCATTTTTGTGATATATTTTCATGTATTTTTCCTAAAATATCCTTGATCTTAAATTGCTCTAATAACTATCCACAATATAATGATCTGTTAGTATTAAAATATGTATTTATTGCAATAAAAATATTAATCATATTCTAATTATTAAATTTATAGAATTTGCATTATATCTTCATTTGTATATAATATATTATTTATTTTATTCACGCATATCAAGTATGCAGTAAATATTAGATTAATTAAAATTCCTCCCGCGGACAATCCAAAATTGGAATACATGGTGGCCACATTTTGTCTGTCGCTTCCAATTCCCAACTAGGGCAGTAGGGCTATAATTATCTTCCAATGCTGCCTGTATATATGTCTATACACATAAATGTGAAATTCACACACACACACATTCTCGCGCACAAACACACACAGAGAACGATATGGGGGGCTTTAGTGAGAAGCAAGAAGCTTTGGTTAAAGAATCATGGGAAGTTATGAAGCACAATATCCCCGAGCTAAGTCTTAGGTTCTTCACTTTGTAAGTGTTTTTCTTTTTCTTTTTCTTTTTTTCATTTTGTTTTTCTTTTTCTACCATATACAAAGCCCAACCCAACATCAAACACACTCATATCCACGTTTCTTGTAGACTTTATGCTTGTAAATTTAATAATTTGAGTTTAATATATATATATATATATGGATGTATAGTTGTGTATGTATAAAGTAACAGTTGTTGTAGCGATGGATTGTAAGTTATGTAGGCGAAGGTTACAATAAGTGATGACAGTATAATAAAGGTCTGATGAGAATATTAACTGAAAATTTGATGGTTTATTGATACTATGTGTGTGTGCGTGCGCTTGTTGATTGAAAATTTGAAAATATTGCCCGGGTGCAATGATGTCAAGCCAAGAGCGCAAATTGATATCCAATTAACCTGAAATAACAAAAACAAGTTGGGGTAGTTGAGATTCAACAAAATTGTTCTTACACCTAAACCAATATTAGTATATAGCAAAAAAAACTTGTATTTTAATAAAAGATATATACACCACTTGAACCATGGACCCATCAATTGAGTCTCTACCACTCGGGTCTAAGCAAGTGGGTCGAGATGGATGAGGCCCCAATTCGAACCTTGTATCGAAAGTGATTTTATTGGCCATTGACTGTAGATCGTAAGCTACAAGATAAAAAAAAATGCAACTAGTAATAACATGTATACCTTCGTAAATTACAATATGAATTAACATATAATACATTTACATGAATCTTCATATATACATATATATATATATATGTGTGTGTATATATTAAAGGATTCTTGATGTATATGTGATCTGAGAAAAATTGTAGGATTCTGGAGATTGCACCAGCAGCAAAGGACATGTTCTCATTTCTTAGGGACACGGATGTAATTCCACCGGACAATCCCAGGCTGAAGGCCCATGCTGTCAAAGTTTTCAAGATGGTTAGTAATTGTACACTATTGTATAATTCCATATAAGCCCATGCATCCTACTCTTTCTTCACTTTAGTCCAAATTCCATTTAACATAATCTTTTAATTATTTTCCTTAGCTCACTTTATTTGAAAATCTTAGTTCAAACTCGAATTTGAATTTTTTTTTTCAATTATTTTCTTCTTAACATCCCGCATTTTGTTTAAAACTTAAAAAAAAAAAAAAAAAAAAAATCCTTAGCTCGTGCTGTTGTTTTATTTGTGTGCCGCAAATAATGCCCAATATAAATAAAAAGTTAAAAAAAAAACTGACATGGCTACAATAATTTAAGAGTCAAGATTTATGTTTAGTCTTTTTTTTTTTCAAAAACAAAAAATCCTTTCAAAGAAATGCCAAAAATATGTATAACTCAATCGATATATAGTACTTAGAAGGGTGTTTGATGAGCTTATACCATTTTCGAAATATATCTCTTGTAAGATATTTGAGAACTTATAATTAAACTTAAAAGCTTCCTACATGAAATCTATAAAGATCTGTAAGTTCTTTTAAGATAAAAAAAATCATAACTTATTTTTTAAATCTTATTAAAGTATTTATAATTTTACAAAATAGTCATTTCTGACATCTTATATTTTCAATCTTATGTTATTGGAACATTTTAATAACTTATTTTTAAAAAAGATTTAGCATCTTATAAGCTCCAATATGAAATCTTATAACATGTAGAAGCTTACAGAATTTATTTTTTTACTCAGTGACAAATTGCTTTAATTTGATTACAACATTGTAATTTAAGTAGTTTTTTGCATTTTGCATAGCTAATACAAAAGTGCATAATTTTCACTTTATGCTACATTTAAGTGCACTTACTGTAGTATAGAATATTAATTTTTGTATTCACATCTCTATAAAATAAAAGACTAATTATTTTATAAAAATGAGAAAATTAGACATGCGAATCGGCAATTCAACTACATGAGAAAGGTGAAGTGGTGGTTGCAGATACCACTCTCAAGTGGTTGGGATCTCTTCATCTTCAAAAAGGAGTAATTGACCCCCATTTTGAGGTAATTTTAGTATTTTTCACCCCCTTTTCTGCAATTTATCTTGTAATTTTAGTATTTTTCATGTCCTTCTCCACAATTTAGCTTGGTTTTTAGTAAAATTATTTTCTCCAATTCACAAAGTAATGTGTTTTAATTTATTCTTTAAAAAAAAATGGTATTTTTCATTATTTCCAGGATTATTAAGCAGTGCTGGTAGATCTAACAAAAATCTCAAGTGGTTCATTTCTGAAAAAATTGTGCCAAATTCTCGACCTTATAACGTACATCACCAATTTTTAAACCAATTCACGTTGTGCTGGACGGATCTTATACCGATTCAAATATATCCATTTAATTCCACTGAAGTCGAAATTGAAATAACTATAAGGGTAAATTGCAATTTAACTTTGTGAAATGAGAAATGTGCAAGAATCCCCCTGTGAAAAAATAATAGGCATTAAGCCCCCTTATGATTTTCAAAATCAAGTATGCTCCTCTCAATCAAGCAGTATGACTCATTCGTGACCATGTGTAATATCATTTTTGCCTAAAACTATAATGATACAAAACCACAAAGACGTATCTGCTTATAAATAATAAGAAAGAAGATTAATACTTAACATCTCATGACCATCGATAAAATTCCGGATTCACACACACACACATATATATATATATATATATACAGTCATTAATGATAGTAATGAATCACGTGTATGTGTATGAGTAGGTTGTGAAAGAAGCATTGCTTAGAACAGTGAAGGAAGCACTGGGAGAGAAATGGAATGAAGAGATGAATGGTGCATGGGGAGAAGCCTATGATCACTTAGCAACAGCCATCAAGAATGAAATGCGAGCAGAATCACTTGAATCCTCTTAATTTTTCAAATTCTAGATTGATATCAAGATGTTATCAGTTCGACTCTGTTTTTCTACTAAACGTTGTATTTTGAGTATTTGTTTGTTAAATATTGGATTTGATCTTGATTTCAAATGTAGTTGATATGCTGATGATGCATCGATATAATGATTGAATGTATTCATCGTTTTAATTAAAAATATTAATAATAACAATTTATAATCTTTAAATACTGGACAATTTTTAGGTCCTTACATATGTAAAAAACTCAAAACTTTTTAATTTTTTCGTAAGTAGTAATAGATATGATTGCAAACAATGTAATATTTTCTCAAGAAAAATTATAATTAGACCTTATAAAAATCTAACATATTGATTGAAACATAACAAGTAGATTATTGTTTAGGGAGCTTATTGTAAATTGTAATGTTATATAGATTTTGTGGGCTAACTAGCGGTAGGAAGAGTTACTGTGATATTTCAAACTATAAGAGCATTTCTGTAATTAAGTTGGGTTTTATGGGAGTTGAGTTATTCCAATGAAACAAACATGGACTTCTTGTTCCAATTATAAGGCTACTACCTTTCAAATTGAAATGTGACAAAAATTTAGTTACCCATATGCATCCAAGAATAGAAGACAAATAAAGAAAGTTAAAGGAAGTTTCATGATTATGGAGCTTGATTTAATTAATTTTTCTCACTTAAGCAAGTCCCATGATTGTTGAAGAAGGGATCCATAGGTTATTACATGGTTTGACTACAACTAATTTGTCTTAATTATGAGGAAATTATGTGTAAAGTATCAAATGTTAAAAAATAAAAACTGAAAAAAATAAAAAAATGAAACCGTACTCCAAAGTCCAGTCAACCTCAAGACCATATGACCTAAAATAACTTAAAAAATATGCAAGATTGGTATCGACTTTATATTATAATTGATAAATAAAGATGGAGATAAGATTGGGAGGCGGATTTTACGTGATAAATCCTGTTTAAGGGGAAAGAAATTAAGTGTAAATTTACAATTCTACGCTCTTTAAATTTTTTAATTGTCATTTAACCTCTGGTAGTCAAAATTTCAATTTTGATTGTAAATTCTTGAAATGAATTAGATGTCATTTCCATGATCGGATAGCTCCATTAAGCCTCCAAGTCAATAACAAGAGAATATGAAAAAAAGTCACTCACCACAGTAATAAAAAGAAAAAGGCATCTTACTATAGAATAAATCATCTTATTGAGGACAATTATCTCAACACCTCCAAAAATTTGATCTGCCTGCAGAAACACTCCTCCTATTCTGTAAAATTACAAAAATACCCCCTAACTAGCTGAATGCTTAAAGAAATTTGTGTAACTTTACAGTGGCATCGTATAAAATCTAATATATTGATTGAATTACAATTTTCCCATTAATTGATCTACAAAAGGATATTTCTGTTATTACGTCAAACTGGAGAGGGGGATTTTTGTAATTAAACCAAGACTTAGGAGAGGCTAGGACGATATCCCGCTTGTCAATGTGAACACGCCGATCAGCGCATATTGAAACGTTGAATTTCCCTTTGATAGAATATTATAAAATACATCATGAATCATTCTTACTCTAGACCTCCAATTCAATATATCTTTTAACACTATCTCTTATGCCTCAATGCATTAGCACAAAGCATTACACCAATAACTTAGAATTCCTGCTTACTTCCGCTGATATACAAACAGAAGCATGGCTAAAGCAGGCACACTATTCATCATCTTGTTCATTCTTCTTTACATAACAATTGGAAGCGGCCAAAAATGCATCCGACAAGAGCGAGTAGCGCTCACTAGATTCAGACAAACCATCACAGATGAGTCAGGTAGGTTATTGTCTTGGACCGGACGAGAATGCTGTTTGTGGCAAGGCATCACCTGCAGCAACAAAACCGGCCATGTTCTCAAGATAAACCTTCACAATCCAATGCCTTTCGACTACGACAAGTTCTACAACTCTTTCGACAGTGATTATGCAGCAAACTACAGCAAATCTTGCCTTTCAGGCGAGATAAGTCCTACTTTACTCGATCTCAAGCAGTTGCAGTATCTCGACATGAGCATGAACAATTTTTCTATGATTGAAATTCCTGAGTTCTTCGGATCATTCAAGAACTTGAGGTATCTTAATCTTTCTGTTGCTCGCTTCCAGGGGAATATCCCATCTCACATTGGGAACTTGTCGAGTTTGGAGTTTTTAGATATGAGCGATTTTTGGACAAATTTTTTGTCTGCTGATAGCCTCCATTGGTTGTCTCGACTTTCCTCATTGGAACACGTGGATTTGTCGGGAGTTCACCTTGGACAAGCTGAGGATTGGTTGGATTCGATCAATGGGCTTCCTTCTCTGAAAAAGTTGAACCTTTCTAACACATTGGTTGGGTCTATTCCTCCTCTTTCGCGTCCTAATTTTGCTTCTCTTGTCTCGTTGGATCTCCAATGGAACATCATAAATTCCGATATCCCCCAATCGTTGTTTAACATTAGCAACCTTGTTGAACTTCGTCTCGATGGCAATGGATTTAGAGGTTCAGTTCCTCAAAACTTGGCAAGATTGTCTTCTCTTACAGTCCTTGGCCTTTCGCGTAATTTCTTCAACTCTTCAGTGCCTGAATCTTTGTTCAATTTGAGAAATCTTACCTATTTGGACCTGTCCCAGAATAGATTCCAAGGAACCATACCAAAAGCGATCGTTAATCTCTGCAGGCTGAGGTTCTTAGATTTGTCTGACAGCGGATTCACAGGAGAGATTCCAGATTTTGGAGGTTGTCACCAAGATCTAGACACCCTTCGTCTTTCTTACAATTCGTTCCACAGCCCAATCCCAGAATCATTTGGAACATTATCGTCTTTGAGGGAGTTGGACATTAGTAATAATGTCTTAACCGGAAGCATACCTTCAAGTTTAGGACAGCTGTGGAATCTTGAGAAACTGGATGTTTCTAATAACTCACTCTCCGGGGTGGTGTCTGAATCACACTTCGCCAAACTAACAAAACTGACTGATATATCTATGTTCCTCAACGACTTGGTTTTCAATTTTAGCTCCCAATGGATTCCTCCTTTTCAACTCCAGTCAATCAAACTAACTTCCTGCACACTTGGACCTAAGTTTCCTACGTGGCTACAGACACAACGAGTTGTTGAAGAGTTGAGAATTTCCGGGACAAGAATCTCAGACAGGTTACCGGATTGGTTTTCCAAGTTGTATTCCCGCGTGCACTACTTAGACATATCCAAAAACAATATCAGTGGAGAATTGCCACAGTTTGAGGAGGCGATAAATCGTCCCTATCGCCGTCTAATAATGCATTCAAACAGCTTCCATGGCCCGTTCACACCAATACCTTCAGATGTTCTCCTTTTCGACATCTCCAACAATTCAGTTTCAGGCAACCTCAACATTCCAGTTCAGAATGGTAAAAATCTCACACTGGAAGTTCTCATAGTGTCGAACAACCAGTTAAATGGTTCCATTCCGAGTATTCTGTGCAAGATCAAGACAATGACGATTCTTGATCTTGCAAACAATCAATTTTCAGGGGAAGTACCAGGGTGCATCGGACAAATGGAAACCTTGGCGATGCTGGACTTGACTAACAATACTTTACACGGGGAAATTCCAAGTTCTTTCAGTTCATTAACACTTTCTTCTCTACACTTAGAGAACAACAAGTTCCAGGGACGGCTTCCATCTATGGAGAACATGACATATCTCCGAATTCTTAATGTGGGCAAGAACTCATTCACCGGAGTAATACCACCATGGATTGGACAAATGCAGAATCTTGCATTCTTAAACCTTCAATCCAATGAATTTCACGGAGAAGTTCCTCAATTTCTCTGCCAGCTTCAAGAACTTCAACTAATAAACCTTGCAAGAAACAATATCACCGGACAAATCCCTTCTTGCATTGGAAATCTTACCGCCATGAAAACAGAACACAGCTCGTTAGAGTACTTGATCATGGATGTTGATTACGGCGGAAGTATTCCACAAATAGTTAACGGAATAGAACGGCGGTTCACCAAAACGATGCCGTTTCTAACCTCCCTAGACCTTTCGGACAACAACATAAGCGGAGAAATCCCAGAAAATATGACCGATCTCGTAGGGTTACGAAATCTGAATCTATCAGGAAACAATCTAACGGAGCAAATACCAGAAAACATTGGAGAAATGCGAGAACTAATTTCCCTAGATTTATCGAGGAATCAACTTTCGGGGCAAATTCCAACAGGTTTATCTTCTCTTACATATCTCAACAACTTGAATCTTTCGTACAATAATTTGTCAGGAAGAATACCTTCTGGAAATCAACTTCGGCTGTTTGACCCATCGATTTACCGAGGCAATATTGGGCTCTGTGGAGATCCTCTTCCAAGAAGGTGTGATTCCGATGCGGCGGCGGCGCCACCGTCTGGTGAGAACGATGATTGGAGAAATGACGACGGCGGCAGCGATGATTCATTGTTTCCGTGGTTTTACGCGGGAATTGGACCTGGCTTTTTGGTCGGGTTCCTGGGGGTTTGTGGGGTTTTTCATTTTGTTAAGTCTTGGAGATATGCGGTTTTCCAGTACATTGAGACCCGGATACGATGAACAAGAAAGTAGAATTTCCTCGTTGAATTGGGCAATATATATATATATATATGAAATAAATTATATGAATTTTATAACTAATATAAATTGTGAAATATTTATATTAGTCGCGCGCTCTCTCTCTCTCTCTCTAAAATAAATGTGTGCGTGCGTGTGTGTGCATATATATGTATATTTATATTAGTCCTAGCTCCAAGATCACTTACTCGGATTTGTTATCCTAGCGGGGGCAATGTCTCTTAACCAAACATGATTTATGCTGTATTTTAACTCTAAATCGAGATGAATTCGAGGCAAGGAATGCTCGAATTAGTTTGAGAACGATCCTTTTCAAAATTAATATATATATATATTAGTACTAATATTAAAAGCTAATGTTTTGGATTTATTTTGGGGATTAGTGGCCTCATGAGTTGTGTCGTGCTTGAATGCTTATTGCATTATCTTGTATTGCGATTATTAAAAACTTACCAATATATAGTTAAAAGGTATAATCGGTACAATAAGGGCTTGTTTAGTTTTATAAGTGGGACTGATGTGTGATAAGTAAAATGTATGATTAAATAAGGGATGTGATTATTTTGTAAGAATAATATTGTATTTACTTAGAATGATTATTTAAGAGATATAATTAGATAAAATTGATAAAATAGTGGCACTAAGTGTGAAATTTCTATTTAACCCTTGTGCATAAACAAAAAGAGGGAAAAGGAAAGAGAAAAATTTCAAAATAAAACATCACATTTCTTCGCCCCCGCCCCCAACCTGGATAAATTTCTAAAATCCATTTTTCTTTTTGATAAATAAAATCATCCTTTTTCTTTCATAAAATCCTCTTCAAAACCCCAATTTTTCTCCACATTTTCGTAAAACCCAACCCTGGGCTCTATTTTTCATGGCCATTCTCCTAGAAAAGGACAGTTGGTCCATCTCGTTTTTTGCATTCATTTTCTCCTTGTTATGAATTCATTTTCGGGGTTTGTTGTTTTGGTCATTTTTTATTCTTCCTTCTTCATCGAGGATCAAATTTGTGAGAGAGAGAGAGAGAGAGAGGAGGCTTTATAATCAAGTAGAAACAAGTAATAATAATGTTCTCATGCATGGATCTTAAAAGGTTTCTTGTAATTAATAAAAGAAAGGGGAAAAAAAGGAACAAAAAGAAAGAATGAGAGCAGCTTTAGAAGTCAATGTTTTCTATTGTCTGGGGATAATTTGGACAATTTTTCACTCATCAAAATTGAGATTGGGCTGGATTGGTTTATCATATCCCATAGCCTTGATTAATTATTCAGAAAAGTCATATTATGGTACTGGGTCAAGCCAATTTCATGAGCCATACAAAAATTCGAACACAAAGTAAACTATAGATTGAACCAAATAAAATTATCAATCTAACACAATCACTCATAGTAAACAAGTGCTAAGGGCTCATTTACTTTAAGGGATAGTAATAGATAAAATGAGAGATTAAATGTGTGACAAGATTCTTTAGTAAAAAAATCATGTGTTTACTTTTAAGAGATTGTGTGAGTGATAAAAAAAAAAATTATTTATATTGGTTGATAAATATTAGTTGATTATGAGTAATTCCCGTAATGCCCTTGATATTAGTTTGAAAAACAAAAAATTAGAACCCCAAGTTCAATAGCAAAGAAATCAAATTTGAAGAAATATGATTTCATCTAATTTTGTTTCTCAAGAACCCAAATTTTGTTCCTTCTCTCTAATCAAGCATGAGCTTCGTTTTCCAGTTATAACTCCATCCACTTCTCCTCTTTGTTTGTCATCAATCTTTATGGTTCATGCGTTGAAACTATTTTAAAAAATTTGCATCCCTCTTGGTATTGAAGAAAATTCCTGTATTTTTTCTTTGTAAAACCCTCTAACCTCATGATTTTTGTTTTCAACTTGATGGGTTATGTGTATTTGACCCAATGCAGTTGGAAAATTGTGGATTTAACACTGACTTTGAATGGATTTCCTATGAACCATTTGTTTTCTAGCCATTTTGGAGACCCCCTTTTCTTAGCTTCTGCAGCCACAAAATCATTAGTTTCAATGGGTGAAATTTGCCTGGATAAAGTTAGATAGCTTGACTGAGAAAGAGGGCTCATGGATGAGCTCAAAGATTGCTGTTCAAGTGCTTTTATATTGTCAACCCATGTTTTTTTAAACATTGAAAACCACCCTCAGACATTGGAGGAGTACAATTATTACAGTCCATAAACTGAGCTTGCTTATTGCTTGGTTATTTTCTTGTGTTGTTTGGTAAATGCCAGTGCATTGCAGAAGCCTAGAGAACAGGAAAAACTGAAGCTAATGGGAGGAAAAAAAATTAAATAAGTAAAGATATGTAATCATGTGAGCAAGATCTAGAAAGTGTGCCTAGAATGAAAAGGGGTGATGTTTTGCCCCCATTTTTGGGGTGAAAAAGGAGACTTGAAGTGTGATTTGGTCATTGCAATTTCAAACAAAAGAATACGGGGCTGTTGGATAAGTTTATCAGGGGCGGATCTACGTATTGTCAAGCTGGCCACACAATATCTTATTTTCTCTATATAAGTTAAAGATAAATATTAATCAAATATAATATTTGAGACCACTTCTTGGGTTTTGATTTGACTTGAGTACGTAAAGTAAGGTTTATGCTCTTCTTTTCTTTTTTTATAAAATTCTTTTTTTTGGTTTTAATTTGACTTGACTAAAGGTGCACTAGCCTTTTATGATGTTTTTATTTTTTTCCCCTTTTTATAATAAAATTCTTTTTTGGTTTTGATTTGACTTGAGTACGTAAAGCAAGATTTATGGTCTTTTTTTCTTTTTTTAATAAAATTCTTTTTTGGTTTTAATTGACTTGACTAAAGCAGAAGTGCACTATGACCGTGACTCTTGAATTTTAGCAAACCTTTTTATTCTTTTTATCATTTCTCAATATCTACAATTTAAAATATAAGGTAAAAGAAAATTCAAAAGAATGTAAATTATTTACTTGTCACTTGTTATTTTTAAATTTTTATATTGATTATTATATGGATATATAAGTTAGGATTTCTAATCAATGAAAACTAGGGTCTCTTGTATGTATATATTTTAACTAGACATTAATTTTTATGTAATGGATGATGGTACATTTGGGGAAAGAAAAGAAAAAAAAAAAGGTTTACGAAGGAGTAAAAGTTATGAATAGTTGTAAATTATGAAGGAGTACTATTCAATTGTGTTAAATCTTATTTTCTCAATGTTTACATATCACTAGATAAATTTTTTGCCAAAACTTTTAAGTTTGGAAGTGCTAAATTGGATGAATGATGATTTTCTAAGTGAGTGTTTGATAACTTACAAAGAAATAAATGTATTTATAAGTGTTTCAAATGATAATATTATGACGATGTCTAAAAATATAAAATCTTGTCAAGGATAATTGAATTAATTTATTTCATTATTTTTACTAAATATTAATATATTTTTTAACTTTTATTAATATTTTGACACCACTTAGTGAAATTACTGGGTATGCCACTGAAGTTTATGACACCCCCTTGGGGTGATAGCTTATCAATAAAAATGAAAAATTATTTCCAAACCTAAGCCATATCATGAACCCAACACTTCAAGATATCAAGGAACGTAAATATTGGATTGGGCTATATAAAATAATCAACCAGCGACAATCATGTAATGTAAATGAGCCCTTGGGAGAATGAATTTTAGAAGTATGACTGGAAATATATAGAGAACTCTTATTAAAAAAAATGTATAGATAATGAAATAATACTTGATTTTATTTACAGTAAACATTTTACGTAAGTTTTTGTCCAGTCAATACTGTCACATTGTAGTGTTATATGATTGAATGTTATTTTTTATAGTGATAGACTGGGCTTTTTTTTTCCCCTAATGTGTATAGTGATATACTAGTTAATAAAGATACATTTAGATTAAAATAATGATGGGAAGATATGAATACATAAAATTGGAAATTTTTGGAATTTTTTACTAATATTCCGAGGGAAAAAAAAATCGGATTTTAGAAGAGGTACTTTTTTTTTTTTTCTTTTTGAAGGGTACAGAAGAGGTACTTCTTTTCAATTAGAGAGAATGAAGTTAATTCGCCGCAAACTAATCAAAATATTGCTAACTTGGTTCTTGTCCTATATAGTCGTTTCAAGGTCACACAAAAATGAACTTTTTATAGAGAAAATATTTGGTTTATACCAAATAAAAATATTTAATTAAATCCAACAACTATATCACCATTTAATTAAAAAATTATTCAAAAATCATAAATAAAACACGATTATAACAATTGTGATCAAATACGTTATATATACCTATATTTTTCATAGTGTGTACTCATAAATGAGATGCATTATTTTATTTTATTTTTTTGCATATAATAAATAAGGTGGTTGTCTTACACAAATTGTGGGCTAAAAAAGGTAACATAACTTCAATTAAAATGTTGTAGCTGGGGTTGGTAGAAAGCCATGCTCATTTCTTCATTAAAAATTATTATGACACAATATTATTTGCTAGGAATAGTTTTAATTTAAAACCCCCTTCTCAACTCAATTATTCTATTTAGAATAAATAAAAAATGAAATATCACAAATGGACATAATAATATACTGTAGTAGTAGAATCAGTATTCAACTTGTCACTAATAATTTATAAGCAACAATAATTTTTATTTAATTTCAAATGACATATGTTAAGTAATGATGTTTTTTGTTTTATTATGACAATGACTTAACAATGGGGAAGAAAAATGTGCTCTAAGATGTCTTTAATTGCAAGTAATTAGAGATATATGCCCACTGATTTTTCAAAAAAAAAAAAAGAAACTAAATAAATAAATGCTGACCAAATTTTTGCATTGACTATACATATATAACTCTCTCTCTCTCTCTCTCTCTCTCTCTCTCTCTATATATATATATATATATTAATAACATTATCTATTAACAGTAGCAGTTGAAACATATATCTAGGCACTACTGGGACAAATTTTTCTGTCATTTAATATGTGTAATAATTAATGAAAAGTTTTGTCATGTCAATCTTTTTTTAATAGTAGAATGTTAAATAGCACAATGGAAAAAAAAGTAAGTACAACGTTATTATCTATCTACCTATATTCTCTATTTTGAAAATCAAATTGAATCGATCTGAAATCGATTGACGTTCGAAGTCAGTTCTACCTATAAAATCAGTATTCAACCGAACCATTAGGTTCAATCCTTCGACTGTTTTTTTTTTCCTTTTAACTTTTTTTCAAAAATAATTCTGCACTAACAACATGAATTTGTGTGATCTACTAGCTAGAGTTCACTTGTTTATTTTAGCACTTATCAGTCATTGGATTTCATATGAATTATGATATCAAAAATACTTTTGTGGTATTTCTTATTTAATTTACACCTTAATTTAATGATTTTATCCAATATTTGAATATCTATGTATAGAATACAACTAGTGAAAAATATTGCAACAAATGAATAATAATTTTTCTGTCTATCAAAAAAAAGAATAATAATTTTTCTAATTTTTGTATTTACCCCTATTTATTATATTATTTGCAATAATATATATATATTAAATATATTTTTAATTTTATTATTATATTATATCGATTGAACCAATAATTAAATCATTTCAAGTGAAAGAACCTATCTAATCAATAAGCTCGCTAGTTCTTTCTTTGGTTAAGTTGCCAATTTCCACTTATAATTGCATCTCTCTCTCTCTCTCTCACACACACACACACACAACTATTATGATGACTTTCATTTGCCCTAAAAGGTTGATTAGGAAGCAAAAAATCATTATAAGTAAGTTAGCTGATGGAGCCATCTCTTCTAAATTTGAAAATTCATTTGCAAAAGCAACTAGTTTGGAATAAAATTTTGAAACAAGTTGTATGTCTATAAGTTCATTTTATTGATGTTAAAATTGGTTACCTTTAACAAAAATAAATCAAAATTGCATTTTCTACACTATGATTGTTAACTTTAAATGGCATACAAATTCGTCCCGTGAAAGAATTTAAATTTACCTTTTATGCTGGTCAAAATAGAGAACTCTTATCACATTCCAATTATTAAAATGTATTTTCATCAAATCAATACTTGCGTGCATAAGGGCACCTCATGATAGAAATTGTGATAAATTTCTGATGTAACTTTTTTATTTGTGATAGAATTTACATCACAAATTTAAGGTATGTGACAAACTTCAAATTTGAGTTGTGTGAAAGATTTTAATTCTATCATTAAACTAATCATTGATAAGAAATATACTAACGAATTTGTGACAAGACAAAATCCATTGTAATTATGTTAGTAATATATTTCATTAAATTTGTGACATATTTTTTTTGTGAATAAAGAAGGTATTTTCTTGCGGAGATTTTTATAACTAAGTAGTGAAACAAACTTTGAAATAGTTAACAAAACCAAACAAGAAATAAAACAATAATAGCCAACTTTAAAATAGTATTAAAACCAAACAAGAAAGAAGAACAATAATGTCTATGAAGAAAAGTTAATAGGGAGAAAGCAAAAATCCAAAAGCTGAAACCAAACCGAAATAACGCCAAACAGACCCCACCGGCCCACCCCGCCACCTATACCATACCCTTCGTCACTTCTTCTTCTACTTGCAATATCATTAAATTCACTCTCTCTCTCTCTCTCTCTCTCTGTATATATATGTATATATATATTTATATTTATAGACACACACACACACAGAGATTCCCAATATTCTCTGCAACTCACACACAGTACACACACTAATTTAAGCTCTGTACTGTGTGTTAATGTGAGCTCGTTTCTTTACAAAAGTGATTCATATATATATATATATATAAGAGGAAAGAAATGATAAGAGAAAAGATTTTCAGACTTCATAGGCACAAATCATCATTGTCTGGGCAGAAATTTGATTTCACTTTCTCCAACATTCAGCTTATCCAGGTTTAATTTAATTCATTCTAAATTTATGTAATTTCTGTATGATGTTCTATTTCGGAAGCTTTTAAGTTCTTTTGATTCAGGAATTGGGTTTTTTCTTTTGATTCAAGAATTGGGGTTTTTTCTTTTCCTTTTTTTTAAAGGGATAATTACCTCAACAATTCTTGAAGTTTGGCACAATAATCAAAACAACCGTTGAAATTTGTATATTTATCGTTACATTCCCCACTAATAATTCAGTTGACCCATAATTATAAGTACACTTCATGAACTTATGTATAATTACAATTAGATCCCTTATTCGGCCCTACTTATAATATTTCAGAATTTTTAGGTGGTGCAATTATTGTAATTATTAGTCAATTGAACCAATAATAAGGGTGTATTGATAATTATTCAAATTTCAGGGGTATTTTGGTAATTATGCCAAATTTAGGGGGTCTTGAGGTAATTGTCCCCTATTTTAATTTCTTGATGGTTTTATTGGATGGAGCTCGATTCTTTGTCAATTTTTATTTTTCTGATATTACAGATTATGAATTGTTAATTCAATTTCTGTGTGTGTTTTCTCACACGGCTTATCTTAATTATTTCCATTTTTTGTCCGAATTGCTTTGTAGTAACATGTGGCGGTTTGGATTTTCTGATAACTAGGTTGTATTGTGTAGTTGTGTAGACTTTTATATTCTTCATCATTTAAATATATATTCGAAGTAACATTAAATTGGATGTTAACGTTCACGTAGCACTACAAGAAAACACCTCATCTACTTAGAGAATAAATTCATTACATATTTAATAAAATCTGTCACTAATATGATAATGTAATGGTTTTCTTTATGACGTTACGAATTTGTTAATATGTCTTGTCATTGATTAGTTCTATGAATTGGAGCTTGTCACATAACTGTTAGAATCCCATATCGGAAAAATATAAGGATCATAATTTCTTTATATGGTTGTGGGCAATTCTCACCCCACAAACTAGCTTTTTGAGTTGAGTTAGGCCCAAACTCCATTTTCAACATAACTATTACAATGGAATCATTGCAACATAGAACGAGAA
The DNA here is from genome assembly GCA_014898755.1 of Handroanthus guayacan. Lineage (NCBI taxonomy): Eukaryota > Viridiplantae > Streptophyta > Magnoliopsida > Lamiales > Bignoniaceae > Handroanthus > Handroanthus guayacan. Next base: position 95,712 of record JACFYI010003494.1, on the reverse strand, counting down.
ATTGTTACGGAAATTTATTATAAATTCATTATAAGTGCCATCATTCAAATATATTTTGCTCCTTTTTGTAACCTGTTAGTAATATATCATAAATTCATCACAAATGTTACTTATTTATGATGGAATCTGGTTCTTCACAAACTTTCTTATTAGGAAAAGGGTGTTTTCTGGTAGTGTAAATATTTTGAATTGCAAGGTAGAATTAAACATGTTGGGTACTTGGATTAATGAGTGATTTTGAATGTGTAAATCTAGTTTGCAAGAAAAGATTTCTTGTTGCCCTTGGCATTAGTAACATGAATGTGGGAAACGTGGTTGGCTAAGACTACTTTGTATAGCCAAAAAAAAACTAATTTTTTATGACCTTTTGACCCAAAAATATCCCGATAGAAAAATTATAATAACACTCTTTTTCATTAGTTTAGCTGATAAAAAATTTAGTGGAACATGTGCAGCATTACAATTAGACCCCCAGTTTTCCGATAGTCTAATTGTAGTGTACATTACAAAGGTTCCATGAAGTTGCCGTCAACTAAACTAAAGATAAAAAATAAGACAAAACATGAACTCTAGAACTTCCCGATAACAAGGATGGTTGTTTCAAGATTACCTTAATCATGTTTTTGTCAATCTCAACGTTGAAGGGCCTTCAAGAACATAGCTTTATTTTCCTTCTGAATCTATGAATAGATATTCATCGTTCAAGCGCCAGTGTTTCTTATTACTACGAATTTCCTACAACTGTCGATCAACGACATATATATTGTAATAGCATTACAAACATTTGATTACTACAGATTGTCTAAATTCTTTTGCAGGTGCCAAAAGGTTGGGATAAACTCTCTCTGTCTCTAATCTCACCAGAATCAGGAAAAATAGTTCGTAAATCAGGAAAAGTCTCAGTTAAGAATGGAACTTGTAAATGGACAGAAACTCTTTCAGAATCAATATGGATTTCAGATGTTGATGGTTCAAAGGAGATGGAGGAACATCTTACCAAATTTCATGTTGCAATGGTATGACATTTCAATGTTTCAATGATTCTAAATGTAAGAAAAATTCCCAAAAAGGTGCTTTTTGTGTGTGTTTTCTAATCAATCATCAATTGATAAGTTGCTTATTCCAGGGATCGTCGAGGTCTAGTGTCCTCGGGGAGACTACTCTAAATCTGGCCGCCTTCTTGAGCTCCGGGTCTTCAACCTTAGTTTCCTTACCTTTGAAAAAGTGCAATCATGGCACGATTCTGCAAGTGAGCTTTCTTCTATGCGCTTCTTATAGGGTGTTTGGCGTTGCTTATGCTTTGGATTGATCGAAGTTGAAAAATTAGTAGGAAAATATTAAGAATGTTTGCAATTATAACAAAATGATAAAAAGTCGAAAGTTAGTTTTTATGAAAATAAATGGAAAAAATTATTCTTACACTTTATTGAACAAGGATTATATGATACTTTTATCGCGAAAAATTGAAGCAGAATCTGAAAGTATCTCATGTGATGCATTTAGATTCTAGTGAATTTTTACTTAAATTCTCACTAACAGAAATAGAAGTTGTTTTACGAACACTCTCTAAGCAGAAGCTACTAGTAAAACTATTGTCAAACACACTCAATAAAATACTAGCTTAGATATTGAACAATTTATTTTCTTTTCATTTTTATCCTTCGCTTTCTCTCTCACACACTACTAAGCATAAATACGTGTTTTCTTATCTCTTTGCAGGTTGAAGTTAGATGTCTAACACCAAAAGCAAATCTCAGGTCTGTTCACTCTATCGATCATTGTTGTTTTCACTTGTCAAAACGTTTTCCTCTGTTTTATATTACTTTGTGATGAACGCAAAACATGAATTCATTACAAGAAAACATCCCTTTTACAAACGGGAAAAAGTATTTCCTGGAATCCATCTCTAACCTGGTTCTTGTGACTGGTTTTGTTCCTTTGCAAATCTGTCAGTATACTTCGTCGTATATTAATTCTATGACAGAAATGAAACCCGTTATAACCTAACTTTCATCTTGAAATTTCCATCATGGATTGGAAAATGATTACAAAGATATATCACAAATAAGCCACGAGCACCATCAATCACACACACACGCACATATTGCTTTCTTTTAAAATATGTTGGTATTCCGTCACAAATCCATCATAGATGTCGTCTATCTGTCATGAAATCCCAAATGTCACAAATTTTACCTTCAAGAACAAGTGTTTTCTTGTAATGATTCTAGTGAAGAGAAATGGAAAGACATGCATGCACGTAAAGATGAGAATGCAGATCATGACAACATCGAAAATCTGTCTGAAGTATCAGATTGTACGATTACAAAGAGTACAGAAACTCGTCCCCAAGAACCTTGTAGCAGGGTAAGATCACCCGAAATGTCTTAAGACGTGATACGTTTATACCGTTTTCCTATACGAGGAACCTGATGTGATCTTCTTGACATTAGGAAACGAGTTTCTCAGCATCAATTTCACGTTGTAGCTTTGACTCGATCGATGATTCTATCGAAAGACAAAGTTTTGGAAGACAAGATTCGATTGAATCAAATGATAGCGCATCCTATTGCTCTTATTCCACACATGGTTCCATCAAGTCAATTCGTTCGATCCATGGTAAAAATCAAAGCGAAGATTTCAGAAGATTGTCCCCATTACTACAGCAACATGGCGGTTCCCCAAAATTGTCAGACGATGCCAAAGTTCAAGAACTCGAGGCAGAAGCAAGAATGTGGGAACAAAATGCAAGAAAGTTGGCTGCTGATTTGGAAACTTTAAGGAAAGAGTTATCTGATCAGAACTCAAATGTGATGAACCTGAATGTCGAACTTGATACGTCTCGTTCAGAGTGTCAGAAATTGAGTCAAGAAATCGAACACTTGAAATCCCTCTTGGAGGAGTCCTCAACGAAGCAAAACGTTGTTCAAAGCTCGGAGATCCAAGAAACGGTAAAAAGCAATATGCAGAGAGAGTTCGAAGATGAGATAAAGTTCCAAAAGGAGTTAAACGAAGATTTGTCTTTACGGCTTGAGAAAACTCAAGAATCTAACATCGAGTTGCTCTCGATTCTTCAAGAAATGGAGGAGACGATAGAGAAGCAGAAAGTCGAGATAGAAAGCCTAGCAGCTAATACGATTAATGATGAAGTTCCTGTCGAACAGTCGAAGGTTTCACATCCTGAAGAGAATGATTATAGCTTAGAGCTTAAGTTGCTGAATTTGCAAAGTGAAATTTTAGTTCTCGAAAGTACTCTCGAAGACAAAATCATCGAAACAGAAATCGAGCAAGATGTGAAGAATCGGATTCTTAAGGAGTGTTTGGCTGAATACAACCGAAGATTATCTGCAGAAGGACAGAGGATCATTAAGTTGGAAGCTGAATTGTCGACAGCTTTTAAGGAAGATGAAACGAGATTAATGGATAAGCACTTAACCAAACTAGAAGAAGAAAATATTTACTTATTGCAAAGAGTATCTGGCTTAGAAGCTCAACTGAGGTATCTAAACAATGCAAATGAATCAAGTCGTTTGGAGTTGCAGCATTCAGAATCTCAAATAAGCCGATTGGAACAAGAAGTTGAGTCGCAAAAGCTTGAGTTGACACATAAGCTGTTGGGAATGGAAAAACGGTGTTCAGAAGCTGAGGAAGAGTGTAAAAGTTTAAGCAGATTGAATATAAGACTAGAAGCTACAACTGAAAGTGTTGTTGAAGAATACAACTTATTGCAAAAGCTGAATGGAGTGCTTAAGGAACAAAAGCTGAAGCTGCAAAAGCAGTGTATGATCTTAGAAGCAGAAGCTAGAACATTTCAAGAGAAGCACTTGCTGCATGAAAAAGCTGAAGAAGAATCAGCAACTTATGAGCTAGAATCACGAATCAAAGCTTCTGAACTTGAAAAGCTTCAATTATCAGAAGAAAATTCTGTCTTACGTATGGAATTGCGTAAAGTTCCTGACCTGCAAAATGAAGTTTTGGCCTTACGGGTGTCGCTTAAAGAAGTTAAGTCCGAAAATAAGCTGCTAGAAGCTTCACTTAAGTCTGTGTCAGCAGATTATGAAGAACTTAAAAGCGAAAAAGTTGCAATGGTTCAAACAGTTTCTTGCATGCAGAAAGCGGGGGCCGAAGCTGAGGAATGCAGACATAAGATGAACGCATTGGAGGAGAAAATTCTACGGCTGGAAGGAGATTTAATCGCAAGAGATGCATTGTTTGTTGCAGAAGCTGAAATGAAAAATGAGCTTAATCAAATGAAAATAGCAAATGGACAGCTCATGATGAAGGTAAAACAATTGGAAAATATAAGGGAAGAGTTATGGACAAGAGTGCAGTTCTTAGAAGGGAAACTTAAGCAGACAACTTATGCTGAAGGAAGTCATAGGAATCCAAACACTACTCATCAGTTGAATCATTCGAAGGTCTATGCATATTGCTTTTGAAATTGGGATAACTACCTCGGCTAGCCCTAAGGTTTGTTTGGCTTAGTTGTAGAAACACTTCCCGTGGTTCAAAAAATTATGACGACACTGTTTGTCATAAGTTCAGCTGACAAAAAATTTAACAGAGCATGAATAACAATACAGTTCAACCTCCTGAAACTTAAGCATGATAGGTCAATAGACAATAAGGGGTTCACTTGTGTTTTATTGAACATATTACATTGTCAGATAGTCTACTGTAAAGTTTTGGTAAATATTTTACGTTTTCAGGGTGGCTAATTATAATGTTACATGGGCTCTGTTAAATTTTTCATCAACTGAACTAACGAAATGGGTGTTATTGTAATTTATCTAACTACATGGGTGTCTCTGCAAGACCAAACCTTGAGGGGATGTTAAGGTAATCATCCCCTTCGAATTCTACACATTGCTCTCTTTAGATTTGTACACAATGCTTCTGAATGTGCATCTTCTTCTCTTTTCAGGATTTTAGCAAAAGAGATAATGATCCGACACAACTGCAAGTTCTTGAAATGGATTATGAGTCAAGAACTCAACTTCTTGAGGATGAGCTTGTCAAAGCTTTGAAGGCCAACGACATGTATAAATCACGTCTAGAGAGGTAACTTCTTACTCATATATAACGTCGAACTTCCCAATAATAACATAAAGATTGATATTATGAACCTTATTACTTTGGTATGGCGTTCGCTTCGAAATTTTGTGAAAACATCTTAATTCTACTTACATTTCTTCACAGTCCAATAAGTGCATATAGGAAATGAAGATGGGAGTACTACTACAAACATGAAATAGCCACGAAAAAGTTTCTTCTCATTGTATCCTTTCTGCAACTAAAATAGCCGTTAAACCAACTTTTTTACCAGATAATTACCCTCATCACCCCCTTAAGTTTAGCCCAATTACCAAAACACCATTTGTGGCTTGAAAAATTACAAAAACACCCACGTTGTTAGTTCAGCTAGTAGAGAACTTAACAGAGCCTGTGTAACATTGCAATTGAACTTTTGAACCCCCCCTAAACTTGGATTAAAAACTTAGACTAACTGGGGTCAGCATATAATGTTTTCTTCAATAAGTTTAATTTTCAAGGGGTCTAATTGTAATATCATATAGTTTTACTACACGCTGCTATTTTATTCTGTAGTAATTATTTTGGCATACGATTTCTCACAGTGCTGATCAGGCAGCTACTTCCAAGAAATCAGAATCCAAAGGAGTCATAAACACTTCAAAAGCTGAATATAAGATATCGCAGCTTGAAGATGAGCTACAAGATATTCGTGACCGTTACCTCCAACTAAGCCTGAAATACGCAGAAGTGGAAGCTCAAAGAGAACAGCTTGTGATGAAGCTGAAAGCTGTGAGTAGTTAGAGCAGCTTATTAATCCAACTGAAAATTTCTAACAGAGTTCGAGCAACTACGAAAAGTTCATTTTATAACGAAAGATGGTCCAATGCAACGAGTTTTAGGTCGAAGAACACTGTGCAGAATTGTATATATCAATAAGAGCAGCATTTTAGATATACTAGCGATGATCGCACGTAGTTTCTCAGCTGTCAGATAACTTCATCGCTGATTACAAGTATCGTATCTTTACGAATAATAGATTTTTATCGATAGATAAATCTTAATACCTTACTGTACGTCTAATAAAATTATAGCATGCAGACATAATGAAAAAGGAAGAGAGAATAAACATAAGTATCAAGCTAAAATATCTGTTCAAAAAAATTTTTAAAAAAGGAAAGAGATCATCGAAAATACCATGTGAGACTAATGGTAGTGTAATTTTCACATTGTCAAATGGAAACTTTTTTTTTTATTTTTTTTTTTGGCCCCTCTTTTAATCCTTTGGGAATAGGGATTAAACTCCTAAATTTTTTTATTTTAAGGAAAAATCAATGCCACTTCACTAAAGAACTTTGCAACCTTTATAAGAACTAAGAGTAAAATTCAAGATCAAAAATCTATTTAAAACCCCTAACGTGGTTCCATACCACCCTTTATTTAACATCTTAGAGGGTGTTTGGGTGAGCTTATGAGGTGTTTGGCAAAAATTTTTAAATAAGATCTTATTACCTTTCAAAATAAAATGTTAAGGGCTTATAAGCTCTTTTCAAAAAAATAAAAAACTCCAAACTTATTTTTAAGATCTTCACATGCACCTTCATTTTTAATCATTTTAATTACAAAATTATCATTACTAACATCTTACAAGCTAAAAGGTCTTATTTTATCCAAATATTTTAACAACTTATTTTTAAAATAAGATCTAACATCTTATAAGCTCCAAAAACATCTTATAAGATGTTAGAGCTTATAAGATATTTCTAATAATCTTAGCCAAACACCCTCTTATAATATGGTTGAAAATCATAAAAGCAACGTGAAAGTTGACAACATCCAACAGAAGCAAACAAGGACACAACCTTGCTACATATTTTTAATTTTCCCCATGAAAGAATTGATGTATATGATATTATTTACCAATGAATAAGGAAGCAATAATTAGTGTCAAATAGTTGTCCAATTATACAACAATATGATCAAGAAAAACAGGGGTAGACTGACTAATACACTCTCTACTAAGGATAAGAAGTGGGGAGGGGAAGCTTAAGAGACGAGAGACCATCCAAACTCCACCATATCTTCTTACCACTCAGTTCTTTTGAACTTCTTATTTTTGGCTCCCTAAATCCTTCTTTACAGTATGGAATAAGCTCTAATTACCTCAACAATGGGTGCCCGACATAACGGACATTTTCCTCCTCCACGTACCAACTCATTTGCACATTTAGAGCACGTGCACATGTGCCCGCATCTAGAGAAAGACGAGAGTTATGTCAGCACAGCAATACCAAACAAAGAAAAGGAAACATCACTCCTTGGTTCTAAAAAAGAGATAATTTCCTCAATAACTTCTCAAGTTCTGAAACTCTATGTGGTTTGAAATCATATTAAAACCCTGTTGTTCATCGAGCAATCTAGTAATATTTCCACAAATATATTAGATTTTCAGGAAATCTAAATGTAGTGTTACATAAACCGTTAGATTTTTCATGACATGAACAAAGAACTAACAACAATAGGCATTACTATAAATTTCCAAAGAACTGGGATGTTTCGATACTTAGGCCAAACATCAAGAGCTGTTGGGGTAATTATCCCTTTTAAAATTGGAGATCGAGTGTCATTAGCAACCATACCTGTACAATAGGGCATCAATCTGATTATCACAACAAACGCAGCAGGTTCCCTTTCTAACATGAGCCCATCTAGACCCGTCCTCCGACGTCTCAGCAACCCCTGCATTTAACACATCAATTATAATATTAAATTACAAACTAGACTGCAATAGCAAAGCTTAATATAATCAAAGAATGTCTAGCATCAAGAGTGGAAACAGACCTTGTGCACCAGTTGATCGATTAAGAGCAGCTGAAACTTCCTGTCTGACAGACCGTTGGAGTTCCAGTTGCATGTCCATGCAAGCTTCTAACATCCTTTGCATGTGATTCATACCTTGCTGAAGTTTCGCGACATCTGCTCTCAGGTCATTAATCATCTCCCACTCCTGCTTGATATTAGCAGAAAGTGCATTCAGTTAAAATAAGATTGGATTATCACATTCACAGACATGTGTCTATGTGCGTATGTGAACAATTTAAGTAGTTGAATATGAAACAGCTTTGGAATGTTAAATTAAAGGGATAATTTCCTGGACAATTCCTGGGGTTTGGTTTGAGAAATTATAATAACACTGCCTCACAGATGTTTCAGGTCACGCACAACTCAACGAAGTAGAAATGTGGTTTGGAAAATTATAAGGGGGTTTGTAACTTTCCAAGCCAAAAAGGGGTCTTCCTATGATTTTCTCAAACCACGATGAGTTAAACCTCATGAGGTGTTGAGGTAATTATCCCCAAATTTGATCTCACAACTCCAGCCAGAGAAAGTCAACTCACAAGTTCAGAGCGATGGACATTGTGACGAGACCACCCAGAGTGCTGCAAATCCTGATGCCAAAGGGGTTGTGGGGGTGGCACTGGAGGAGTCGGTAACACTAGTGAAGGTCTACCAGTACCATCACGCTGATCCTCATTCTGCTCATCATTCTGTGGATCGTGGTCCCTCTCAGGTGATGAAGGAAGAGGCAAGTTCCTGTGGAGGTCCCAATCAATGGGAGCCCTCCCTCGCCTTTCCACATATGATTGAATCAACTGATCCAGGCTCTCGCGAAAACCACTTCGTAGAAGATTAGATACACTCCTCCTACAATGCAAGATTCAGTAAATTGACATGAATTAAAAGAATAAGATTGAGAACCCAACATAGTGAGATGTTAACCTGCTCAATAGCTCTCTGAGTTCCATGCTGTACACATTCTCGTCGTCGGGTGGGTGGAATCTGGTGGCTCTCCTCGAAGGAACTGACCGCCACAATCTTGGAGGGTCTGAAGGACCTTCTGACCAATTATCCACAGCTTCACGGGAGCCATCATTGTGCCAAACCTCATGTGCTTGTTGGGCACGATGTTGCCCTCCATCTTCACTTGCCACTGCTTCTGAAGGCCAGTCAGACACTGCATTTTCCTGCCAATTCTGTCCAGTGCCATTATGTGCTGATTGTCGTTCATTTGCACTCCCATCTTCAGTATCCTGTCCCTGCCAACGGCTTCCTTGATCAGGTGCATCACGTTGATTTGTTCTTTGAACAGCCATGCTGCCATCCATATTCCTCATGAGATCTGGTGTATGAACATCAATTTCCTGATTCTCATGTTGCACCTCTGGTGAGGCATTTGTATTACTCCCTTCATTTCTAGAATCACTGTTGCCACGGTTAGATGAGGTCTCAGGGTAGCTGCTTACTTGACCACGAACTATGTTTTCCAACCTGAAGCGAAACCCTTCCCTGAATGAAAGTAAACAGGCATGCATGAAGATAAGATCACAGGTTTTTTTTTCTTATATACATATATGGAGAATGATCAAATTTTCACATAGCACATTGCCAGCTAGAATAAATTTAACAAGCAAACATGAGAACAACACGAGAAATGCAAGACTTAGACTATGAGCATACCTCAGGCCAGAGACCGTGTGTCGCTGTCTTAACTGATTTAACTCACTAGCTGCCATTGAAGGTGGTCTTTCTTCTTCAGCAGGCCTCTCATTTCTTAAGAATCGACCTCTAAGTAGTGACTGAAAAATCAAAGATAAATACAAATTACTATTTTTAAGAAAAATCTTCAAAATCTTTCGGTGGCAAAAGGTGAAGTTTGATATTCAGACAAACAACAAATACAAGGCATTAAAATTCAAAGTAACCTGCTAATTCAAGTATGATAAAAATGGCAGTTGAAAACCTAACAAGTAATGATAAGTTCTTATTGAAAATGAGACATAAGTGAATCTTAAGAGGCTGTCCAGCAAAGAAACATGATGAAGATATTTTATTGAATAACTATTCAAGACATCAAGATCAATTTCACAATATCAAGATGAATGGAAGTGGAATGACATCCAATATCAAATTCCAGAACAAAAAGGGAGCCATGCCATGGGACAACCACTGCACAGGTAAACTTTGCATAAACTGAAAAAATAAATCTACACAAAGTTGAGTTGAACCTTCGCCTGATACAGTTTACCAATGTCCACAAATTAAAAACCGTTTAATATTGGATGAAGCACAATAGTCTCACAACCTCAGATGCCACTAATCCAACAGAAACCGTCCAGCTTGCCACCTCAATATTGTGAGCAAGTCACATAAAAGTTTTAGTCAACCAGGCTAATAAGGACAACATTCTCCAATGCAATAATGACTTACCCAGGATACATTATTAAAGTGACGATTTCTCTTGGTAACTTTAACTCTCAAATTGAACTCATAGATTAACATTTACATATTATATCGAAATCCTTTACAAACCTGATAAAAGATCAAGCATCGATAACATTAGCAATCTCTAACAAATGATGCTATATTTTAATATAAAATGTAATAGTATTCATAAAATTACCTGAATTCGATTGCGGTGTGCAAAATCAGAAACAGCGCGATGTTCCAGCAAACCCTGAAGTTCTCGCTGCCTTTCCCTTTCAATCCTTACAAGCAAATCAATCAAAGCTTGCCGTCCTCGCAACCTCAACATGTCCCTGCGTATGTGCTCTGGCTGACCTTCATCGTGATCAGTGGGAGACCCTTCACGAGCACGATCAACTTGAGTGCCGGGGTCATTATTTCGTACTTCCATGCGTCCACTGCGAGTCCCTCTTTGCTGACTTGTCATTTGCATCCACTCCCTCACAATCCTCACCCTCTCACGCTCGTTTTCTCCTAGCCATTCAGCTCTAGGACTATCATTCCTCTGCATAACATTAGAGGAAGTATCACTAATACCGCTCTCCATCCATCCACGAACAATTTGCCTCACCCTTTCCCTCTCAACTTCTCCAAGATCAGGAGATTGCTCGCGACTAG
>JACFYI010003494.1:63729-76234 GCA_014898755.1 Handroanthus guayacan | reverse complement strand
TTGAATGTAAAAAGGGCATTTCTAACAATAACTTTGGGTTGCGATTTATAAAAAAATATGTACAAATTATAATCATGGAAAATGAGGTTAGACTCGACTAGATGAGATATTATAATCTAATTTATGCTTTGATACTATAGACAAAGATAGTCTGTTCAATAACAATTTTGAATTGTATGGATTATTAAAAATTTTCTCACCAATTTGAAGGACAATGTTGTATCTTAATCATAGATCCATGTCTCGTCTCACCTAATAGGCTAATCTGCTACATAGCGCCAGCTTGTAGTCCTATTGACAAAAAATTTTAATAAATCATGTATGATATATCACATCAAAACTTCTTAACCTAACATATTAATTCAAATATTGCAATAATCTTCCCTTGTAATTAACAAGCCTAAATTTTTAGGCGATCCAATTGTAATATTAGAGACACCATTAAATTTTTCTTTTGTCTGCTAAACTAGTGATGTAGGATGTTTATTGCAAATTTTCATATAACAAAAATTATCAACGTGTTAAGATAATTATCTCAATCTCATCAAAACAAAAAAAGATAATTATCTCAATAAAACATTGTTTTGAAATGAGAATTCTAATTTTCAAGGAATGAGTATGAGCATGTTAAGATAATTATCTCAATAAAACATTGCATTGAAATAAGAATTCTAATTTTTAATTTTTCAGAAGAAGAAGAAGAAGAATTGAACCCCAAATACTTATGGTCGGTTTATGAGTTACGGGGATACAATTTTGTGCTTTAACTATTATAGTTTTGCCTTTTTTCTTTTCTTTCTTTCTTCTTCTTCTTCTTCTTTTTTTTTTTTTTTTTTTTTTTTGTGAATTCCTTAATTCAAACATAGACTAACATAGGGATTTCAATGGGGCGAGGCTAGGATGCATGATGGGGATGGGAGATGCCTCTTCGTCCCCTGTCCCATGAAGGAAAGTTAATCTCCATTGCTGCTCCGCGAAGCCCGGAGGAAAATTAATCTTCATCCCTACGGATAAGGGGGGTTGGGAAATGGGTACCATCGCGGGGAATTGAATCTCCACGAATATTTACAAGACTCGTGAACAAATCAAAATATTTTAATAATTCTAAAAAATATATTTTAATTGAAACTCTAAAAATCATAATTCAAATGATTTAATTAATTTTTAAACACAAAATAATAAGATAATTTCAATAAGAACATAAAATCTAAATTAAAAAGAGTTCAACATAGTTAATAAGTATAAAACGTTAAAAATACAATGTTGTTTAAATTTTAATTGATAATTATTAAATATAAATGGTAGCAGGTATTCACGGGCGTAGGGACTAAGATCCCCGTCCCTTCCCCCTATAACAAACAGGAGAAAAAATTCCCTTCGTGTCCCCACAGGCGTAGGAACTTTTTGTGCCCAAACCTGCTATAACGAATAAAATCCCAATAGGTACCCACTTAAACGAGTTCCCAATATGTACCCACTTAAACGAGTAAAGTTGCATCCCCGTTACCGAAACATCTACTTAACTAGAGAACTCGGACCAATTCTAATAGAATGTTACCCTTATCAAGAATTGTCATCTGCTCTATGATGAAATGGAGTACAACATTTCTTACCCGTGGCTTTGTCCCATTCCATTCAACCATATCGCTCGAGGTAGGAAATCGGCAAGAACTTGACATCCAAGTTAGCAGGATCGGAATCTGTTTAGATTTTGCTAACCACAGCAAGATAGACTTTTTCTTCCTTTTTCACCCCTCCCTTCAGTTCCCGAGTATAGACATAGGACACCTCGTCCGTCCATGATCCCCTGTGTAATCCGGTCTTCATCACCATCATTGGACCAGATGCAAATATACAATGATCCTGCTACTCATTGAAAAGTATAGTACTTTCTTGTCGATGAACAATGCTTTAAGTTGGTAGTTCAAGAGTTATTCGCAACTTCCATAGTGCTATACTCTTCTCAACTTAGATCCTCCTGCAACTTCCTGAAAATCAATCAACCACAATTCCCATAGGCATCAACCAATGCAAAAGCCTCACACTGATGCTCTATCTCAAACGTATATATCAGCTCCAAAGTAAGCAAAATCGAGAAAGAAGCATGAATCTCAAAATAAAGGCCATACTTGTAAAAGTCAACATAATTGCAGCAAATTGCCGAAGATAAGATCATACTGACTCTACATAACTGCAACCAGGTATTTTTCGAACTCCTTTCTCACTCATTTTATCCCTCAAATGATATACGTTCAACCATCGATCCGCTTCTGCGTATATGTTTGACAAAAGTACATAATTACCAGCATTTTGAGGCTCAATCTCGAAGAGTCTACGAGCTACTACCTCACCTAAGTCAATATCACTGTGAAGCCTACAAGCTCCAAGAAGAGCACCCCAAGCACCCGCATGCGACTCCACAGGCATCGACTGTATAAGCTCATATGCAGCCTTGAGCTTTCCGGATTTACCAAGAAGGTTCACCATACAAGCATAATGATCGGGTGATGGATTAACGGAGTATTCATGGATCATTAACTCGAAAAAACGGCATCCATCGTCTACAAGACCACCATGACTACATGCAGTCAAGATGACGGTGAAAGCCACATCATCAGGTCTTATGCCTTCACCTATCATCCTATCAAACAAGAGAACGGCTTGGGGGCCACGCCCGTGAATGCATAACCCTTGCATCATCGAACAATATGACACCAAGTCGCGTTTAGGCATCTCTTCGAATAATGAACTCGCTCGCTCCATATTCCCACACTTAGCGTTCATGCCAACGAGAGCTGCAGCTACATGAGCGCGTTTCAAGTCAAAGGACCCATTGTTCATATAGGACTCAATCCATTTTGCAAGCTCCAAGGATCCCAATTGAGAACAAGCTGACATCAAGCTCACCATCACGAATTCATCAGGCTTCAAATTCATAGCCCGCATTTCACCAAAAGCTTTCACAGCGCCACAAGGCTTCCCGTTCTGTACGTATCCAGAGATCAATGCAGACCATGAAACCAGATCCTTATGAGGCAATTCATCGAACAAGGATCTCGCAGCTGCCATATCACCAGCCTTAGCGTACCCATCAATCAAAGTGGTAAACGAAACCTCATTTCTAAAAGGCATTGCATCAAACACTTGCCGTGCACTCTTCAAATCCCCAAACTTCACTAACCCATTAATCATCGCATTCCAAGTCGCCTCATTCCTCGCAGGCATTTCATCAAACAAGCACTTTGCAGTGGCCATATTCCCAAAACTCAAATACCCAACCATCATAGCCGTCCAAGAAACCTCATTCCTCACAGACATTCCATCAAAGACCTTACGCGCGCATTCAATTTCCTCGCACTTCCCATAGAAATCAATCAAACTAGACCCCACGAAAACATCCCCCTCAGTCCCACACCTCACCGTCAACCCATGAACAATCCTTCCCTCCCGCAAAGCCAACACATTCGAACAAGCCTTAATCAAAGAAGGGAAAGTATACTTATCAGGAACCACATTCACCCCCCTTCTCATGGTCCCAAAAAACGAGAAACAAGAATCCAGAGAAGAATTCTCACAGTGGGCTTTCATCAAAATGTTCCAGAGGTAAATATTTGGGCAGGTAACAGAATTGAAAACGCTTGTAGGGTATGATAGATTGGTGGGTAGAACCGTGGTGCAGATGGAAATGAACTGGGTAATCAAGAAATGGTCTTGCTCGTAGCCTCTACGGACTATGTGGGCGTGCACTTGGTGAAGATCCCTGATAGTTTTGCAAGCTCTTAAAAGGGGTAATATAGCAGATGATGAATGCTCCAAGACTGACGAGAAGAGCATTGGCGATGATAATGAGTGCGAAAATGGCGGTGCATCTGCCCTTGCTGCGTTCTTCAATTCTTCTTCTTCTTCGAATGGTGTATTTGGGCTTTGTCAGCAATTTTTATTTTTAAATGGCTACATTTTTCGGATGTTTATTAGATGAATTCTATTTCCCCCCTAATTTTTTTTTTTTAATATATACCCCTAAATCTAACATTAAAATTAAAATTCATTTTTTCTTAAGAAATTATATTATAACAAGTCTTTTTAAATATAATTCTTTTAGTTAATAAAAATATATTAATATCCATGAAGGAATATCTTTGAAATACTTAAGGTATATATACACTCGCTCTGGTCAAATGTAATATAAGCCCTCAACATACTAGAAAATACTAATGTCAACTGACACTCGATTCGTGTATATAAAATAATTAGTATATATTTTATATCATTAATTAATATACATCTCATATTTATTAATGTATTCATAAATATTAAATCATAATACTCTTAGAAAATATTGCCGTAAATTAATACTTGTTTTACTTTAAAATAGGAAAGAAACATTCAACAGATTATATGCATATACATCACTACTGGAAAACATAAAAATATAATATGAAATTAGAAGAAATAAAAAATCTACTTGAAATATTGAATACAAAATAAACTAAGTCGATGTCTGTTATTCAAGCAGTGTCTTTAAGACTTTACTTACCTCTTTGCAATGCTCGAAGATCACTGGGTAAAAGTCTTCTAAGATACAATGCCTCTTTTCCAATTAAGACAACTTTCTAATAATAAAAAACAACTAACAAGTTGACTTAAAACTCTATTTTGAATGAAACGTAAATTTGGTGTGTGTAGTGTAGTGCTCAGACAAGATGAATATTACATATTTTTCTAGGTCATTTTGGTTTAGTTCTAAGCTCTTATTTATAATTATACAATATAATGTTGTCTGATGAGACTCGTTTGTTAATAAGAGACATAACTCTTATTTTATACATATATAAGGACATGATTATAAGACATGATAATTAAATTAAGAGTGGATACTCATTTGTGTTAATTAATAATCGTGCCTCTATTCGAAATTCAATATTAATTAAATTGCATATGCCATGCAATGTCATTATTTACTTCTTGTTAATTTTTCATTAACACTTAAATTTTTGCTTATATATATTTCACAAATATATCCTCAATGAGATAGACTTGTTACACATGTAAATTAAAGTGCCAAATTTCTAACAATCGCAAACTGGAATTGCATATATTTACTAATTAGAATATTATCAACATATTTTTTATAAATAGATAAATTAATGAGTTATGACTTTGTATTGTGTTGTCACCAATTATTTACACTATATAAAAAATGTGAAGATTAAAATTAGTTATTCTGTTGGTATGTTTTTATGTGTCATGCTTAAAATATCCATTAAAATTAATTTACCTTAATAATTATCCATAACACAATAAAAAAATTATTGATTTACTAATTTATTTATTTACGTTAAATTATTAAATACATATTCTAGTTATTAAATGCACATATATTAAGGTTATATTATATTTTAATATATGAAATATATAATAATTATTCTAGCACACACATCGAGTGTGCAGTGAATACTAGATAAAATAAATTAATATTATGAAGTTTTTTGGACGTAACATATGAAAATATATTGTCACAATACTACTTTGGATCTTCACATTTTATATACTAGCTATTACAGCAAGCGATTCCCGCGCACATAAATATATTTTTTGAGTGTTAAGTATTTTTTGTACAAACCCTAACTTTTATGCTCATTTGAAGCTCTTTGTCTAACATAGTTCAAAGATAGAGAGTATGAGTTAATTTCAATATAAACACTTAACCACTAGTCACATAGCTGGGAAAAGCTTCCCATCCAAAAGACTATGAATCCACAGTCACCTACAGAAGAATATCAAATCAATTCACAAACATAATCATGACTCCTTAAAAAAATAAAAATATTAAATAAAACATCTCTACTAGTAATTTAAATTGGATGAGAAACCAACCAACATCACATCTAGGGATGCACAAATATCATACTTAGGGACCCATACAGGCATAAAAACATAGATATAAACACACATACATACCAAATGAATGTGGAACTTGGTCTCGCGACTTTGAATCCACCTTTACTCTTTCTCTTTAATCCCTTTCTCTCAAACTAAGTGTGTGATGTGAATATATCTCAGGACAGGGTTATTTGCAGTGCAAAATTGCACGTATTCTATCCCATTGCCAAGAACCAACACAAGTCGACCCAAAACATATCTTGTTCTCCATTTTTCACTTCTTTTTGTTCTTCTCATACATTGGATTTTGTTGTTGTCCTTTGTTATTAAGAATTTTATATGAATCAGCACCTAGTACACATATAAAAAGAAGAAGATAAATTAAAGAAAAAGCCAAAAATGGGGTAAAAAAAGGGACAGAAAAGAAGGAAAGAGTGATTGATCAAGCACCCAACAAACCATTCCATCCTCCAAACTCCAAAGTTGTTGCAGAATGACTCATAAAATGCAAACCAATACTTGTTGCTTCGAGACCCATTCCCCACTTCTAGAGTTTGAGATTGAAACTTCTATATAAACGTGGTTTAATGAGCGTGGGATTATGGGATTTACAAAAATAAAAATTTAACCTTGTAATTATCTATTTCAAAAAATTGAAGAGCAAAATTGAAATGTCAAAATTCGGTATCCAAATTGTTACTTTAGGCACAAAAGTGACTTTCTTTTCATATAGTAATAATAGATAACAGTGCGTGTGTGCATGTATATATATCCCAAGGGCTTGTTTACTATGGATGATTGGGTTGGATTTACTATTTTATCCAACCCAATCTACCGTTTACTTTGCTTTATTGGCAATTTAATAGGGCCTCTGATTTGGGCTGGCCCGGCACAAAAATGCAAAAATTCTTGATAACTTATGAAAGCCTCATGGCTGTGATTGTATAATTTATTCATACTTTTTATGTAAAATATCAAAACTGTCCTTCCAATTTCCATATAAAATTACTGCTACTGGGAGCTTATTCTTCTTCTTACAAATCAAGCACATGCGTAACATTTTTTATTTGGTTTTGTGGGTTCTTTTAAATTGGGATTCAACTGTAAAATTAGACAAAGGCTCTGGAAGACGAAATCATGATGTGGAAGAAACTGGAAATCAAGCTAATCAAGAATGACGTGGGTTTCCTTTCTATGAATGAAGAAGAAGAATACGTTTCTTTTTCTTTCTTTTCTTTTTCTTTTTTTTTTTTGATGAATTGAAGAAGAAGAAGAAGACGAAAAGAATAATGGGCTTGATTTGAAGAAGTATGTTGTTTGGAGCTCTTTCTTAATTTTTTTAAAGAAGAATTGATCTCCTTTTTTCAAGAACTGAAGCCAAAAGAATGGGTTTGAAGAAGTTTGTGGGTTATAGCTTTTTCTTAATTTTCTGAAGAAGAATGAGTTTTTTTTCTTTTTCTTTGTTGATGAATTGAGGGAGGAGAAGTAAGAATCATTTGAGGAAGTGCTGTTCTCGTTTATAGAGGAAGCCAAAGGAGGAGAAGTAAGAATGATTTAAGGAAGTGTTCTTCTCGTTTACAGAGGAAGCCACTTTTTTTTTTTTTTTTTTTCAACTTTTATTCATGTCAAGGGTATACTAAGAATTATACATTTATCCTTATCATTTTATCTCCAAACAATCCTTCAAAGTAAACATAATACTATTATTACAAAATAATCATATCTCACATTTAATCATACTTTTTATCTATCACACTTTTGTTCCATCCATCAAAGTAAACGAGCCTTAATAAGATCTTACGGGCCCCCACCCAACACTCCTCCAACGCCATTTGCTTTATTGCATACCAGACCTGTAATAAGTTGTCAATAGGTGGACAAAAATGTAATTTCACTCTTTCGTGAACCCAATAAATGCAACCCTAGAGCCGCTCTCAAATCATTCTGCGCAGCCACGAAGTGAGCTCTGTTCTCCGGATCTGATGGTCAGCTTCTACATATTTTCAACTTCTGCTACTATTTCTGCGAAATTTCTTTCAATAATGGAGATCTTGGATCTGTTTTGATACATCTTAGGTACATGCTCACCCTCAAACTTCGGAGATTGATGCAGTTTCGTAAATATTCTTTGTCTCCTCAGTCCATACATCATCCAGGGCAAAGCAAATCTTTGGTACAGCTTTGCTATTGCTTCTGATTTGAAAGTTTTTATGTGGGGTTCTTGATTTAAACATTGAAACAAATCTTTCCATCGAAATACAATTGTTCTTAAATCAGATCAAAACGTATTTTTGTGTTTAACATTTGTTAGATGTTCAGTGTGTTTTAATAGGGATGCAAACAAGTAGAGCCATCATTTTTGGAGCTCGAGTCAAATGAATCGAGCAGAGGAACTAAAAAGAATTTTTGGCTTCAGGTCTGGTCGGTTCGTCTGACTTTGTTAGGAAAATTAAGAAAAAATTGAATTTTTCTTAATTGTTAAAGTTTTCTCAATTGTTAAAATTTTCTTAATTGTTAAGGTTTTTTAGTTGTTAAACAAATTTTAGTGGCTGACCTATTGATCCAAGTCTGGAAAGCTTATGTAAAAAAAATTAACAACTAAGAAAATTTAACAATTAAGAAAACTTTAGCAATTGAAGAAAAGTTTGGTTTATTTTTCCTAATAGGCTTGAATATGTGTTTCATGCTATATATACGAGTGTGAGCTCAAACTTGATTAATTTATTATGTTTGAGCCATATGTTCAGCTCGAGATTCTCCTAGCTTGAGCTTGCATACTTTTCAAGCTGGTTGTCAGCTCTTGAATTGACTTGATTCATTTGCATCTTTAGGACTGATTACTCATTGGGAATCCATGAAGGAAAGCGAAGATCCAAAAATATCTTAGCTTTCTTGTTCCCAAGCTCTAATCACCATGCACTTTGTGCAAAAATGACTAAAAATTGAGGGGATATCACTGCAATTGAAGTAGTGTTTCAGCATGTGTTCATGTTCTTGAAAACATTAATATTGAATGTGATAATCTTTTCAGAAGATTATCGAATAATTGATAGTAGAAACTTTCGATTTGGAACAAAGCTGATTAAGGATTTTGCTGATATGTCCCTGGATGGTGTATGGCTGAGGATGCAAAGATGTTGGACGACATTTTTGTTTTTTTGTTTTTGTTTTCACCAGATTATCGACGTCAAGGTGGGGGGGCAGAACTCATTTTTCCGTTCTGGCTTATTGGTGAAAGGGTAGCTGAGCAGAACTTCTTACTTCGGTATGTTCTGGGAACATCTATGCTATAAGATGTTATATTTTATTTTAGGAAAGTTATCGAACTGTATGAATAAAATAAGATATTAGATTTTATAAGATGTTAGTAGTGAAAGTTTCATCATTAAGACTATTAAAAATTAAGGAACTCTTTCTTAAGAGGGATTATAAGATTCTGACCACCTTATTTTTGGAGCTTATAAGCTCCATTTTAGAAAGAATTTACCTAACAATGTTTGATATCTTATAAGCTCTTTATAAGTTCTAAGATGTTACAGAGTGCTTATAAGCTCACCCAAAGACTCTCATAGTCTAATGTAAGACCACTGAGGAAAGAGTTTGGCAGATCCTTTAGCCCATTAGAACTACCCACCTTTATGGTTGCAGGTGGTCTAACTATGTGGCTGGGATATGAATGCTGCCTTGCTCATCTGAGGCTAGGATATAGATAGATTTAAAAAAATCTATTTTGAAAAATAAATTGTCTTTAACTTCCCAAGTACAAGTATTTAACTTTGGGCAACACGTGTTGTGTAGTCAGGTGCTTCCTCAGGGGTGCAAACGAACCAAATATCAAGGTTTTTTAAGGTTTGAGCTCAAGCTCAAAATTTTTTTGAGTCAGCTCAAGCTTGGTTCGAGCTCGAAAACCAAATAAAATCTAACTTGAGCTGGACTCGAAGTAAAATTCGACTTTGAGTTTGATTTGATACCTTCAAATTCAAAGGTTGAACCTTGGATGACCAATTCACATTTTAACTCAAACTTTTTTGTATTTTCTAGAATTATATATATATTTTTAGATATAAAAATATAATATTGTAGTAAATATATTAACTAAAAGTATATAAAGGTCAAAGTATGTAAGGTTCACAAGCAGACTTGTGAATGTTCGAACAAAGTAAATTAGATTGGAACTCGATTAGAAAAATTCTCAAAGCGAGCTCAAAAATTGCGAATTCGATTCAAGCCATTTTTTGACCTGGCTTGAAAAGCTCTTGAATTGGCTTGATTCGTTTGCACCCCAACGTGCAAGGAAGCATTTGGTAACTACTGCTGTTGTGCCTTAGTTCACAAAAATATAATACATATATATGTGTGTATATATGTATGTATTGAATGTGCAACAACAAGCTTCAACTGACTATGAAACCATAATGCTTCTAAGAATGCAGTAGGGCGGAAATTACCTTTCAATCATTTTTTCTTTTTATTTTCTATATAATTTTTTTAATAGATTCTATTCCAACATGTAATGTGTGTATATAGTCTAAAGTTATATTGAGATTAAATATACATACACACACTCTATATGAATATGTTTTTAATCTATGTATAATCTAAATATTTATATTTTTCATCAAACTCTTTCTTTAATTTCTAGACTGTATTTATTTGAGTTAATATTTATTTATTTTTTGAATAACTAGTAATTATGCATGCGGTTCTCGCGTATATAAAATATTATTAAAATAATATTACTTAAATATATTTTATCTTTGCATATAAATGAAATATAAAAATACGAAAATCAATAATATGACTATTCAAAACTATTCCAAAAATATTAATGAAAGAAATGGTGATGTGGCGGTAGTTTGAAGCAAAGATTGGTAGTAGTATTTGAAGTTAAAATAGTGGACTGAGGGGGTAAAATTGAAAAATTAAAATTTGGTATCTAAATTATTACAAAAAGTTTTCTTTATAATGGTAAGTATAGATGGTTACACAATATTGAAATTCTTATTAATCTTAACGTGCTTGCAATATGTGATATATATATATATATATGCACACACACATGCACTTAGCATAAAATTTGTTAAAAAAATTAAAAGAAAAAATGTTTAAAAGTTTGGGTGATGTGTCGCTCAAGCATGGTCTACCCGAGCTTGCGCCGAGTTGGCTAAAAGCTTGGGTGGATGCTGGTTGCTTAAAGCCTTAAAACATTTTTTGTTCTTTGAATCTTAAAGACTTAAACATGTTTCCCTCTTTTGTCTGTTTAAACATTTTTTGTTTTTACTTTTATATAAATTTTTTCAACAGATTCTATGCTTCTAACATTGGTCATTCCAATGAGTTTGATTAACAAGAATCTGAATATTATGGAGGCATTTGTATACTATTATAAAAAAGGAACTTTTTCTTCTTTGTGAAAGTTTAGGTATCAAATTTTGATTTTTCAATTTTACCCTTTACAACTACAATTATTCAAATTTTTTTTAACTTAAAATACTGCTGCACTATCTCGCTATTCCAGTTAGAATTTTCTATTTCAAAATAATGTTTTATTTCCTATTCCTTGCTTAAAATATATCTCAAATGTATCAAAACTTTCTTTATAAATATATAAGGTTGTGGATGCTATATAGTTGGCAAACATTCATATAATGGAATAGGAGATGGAACATGAAATGAATAAAGGATCCAAGTGACATTAGCCTTTCTTTTATCAATATTTTTGATTAGTCATGTTTTTTCATTTTTGTATTTCATTTATTTGAATAAATAAAATATATTTATATAATACTGTTTAAATAATATTTTATATACGCGGGAATCGCGTGCATAAATACTAGTTATATGAAAAACAAATATTAACTTCAATAAATACAGTTTTAAAAATTAAAAAAGAAAGAGTCCTCACTAGAAATATAGGCACTTATATTAAATATATATTTAGATTAAATATATTTACATAGAGTAAATATATATGTATTTAATCCAAATATAACTATTTAGCTCTTGTATGCATGCACTACATGTTGGCATAAAATCTATCAAAAATATTATATTTAAAAAAAAAAAGAAAGAAAGAAAAAGAAAAATGTTTAGAAAGAGTTTCTGAATTCTGAGAGGCACCCAGCATCCACCCGAGCTTGCAGAAAGTGGTGCATATGTTCTATTGGGACGCTGGTTTCATTTTGATAACTTCTTGTTTTATATAATCTGTTTAGACACTGTTAATTGATTCCTATATGGTGTGGCTAGATTAGTGTTTAGGAAAAGGGATAATTATTTCGAAAACTGTCTTCTACGTTATTACAAAAATACTTTCTATAATTTAGAAATTACGACGAACATCCCTGTCGTGGGGGGTCTATTTGTTATGTTTTGATTAATTTATTAGAATTTTATGGTCTACTTATAATTTGCATGAGGTTTTGTAATGTTTCTGTAATTAGGTCAACTAGATGTTGAGATAATTATCCCTCGTAAATTTCAGAAAGGAAAGGTAACATTGATGAATTCCTGCTTGGTGTTTGTATTTGTTTGGACATTATCGATTGATTTCTATTCTCGTCGTGTATTCAGAAAGTTGTGTTGTGGGATGATGCTGTAATGGGTGTAAGATCAATTGAAA
>JACFYI010003494.1:36924-55971 GCA_014898755.1 Handroanthus guayacan | reverse complement strand
GTATGTACTGTTGCATGTTTGCTTGTGGTTTATTTTCTTTTTTTTTTTTTAGTGCGTTTTATTTTAGGCATAATTACCTCTGCACTTATTGAAATTTAATATAATTATCAAAACACTTTCTAAATCATGGATAATTATCATTACATTATTTTAAGTTAGGATAGCTATCAATTTACCAATTACATTTCCAAAAAATTCTAAACATTAAAAGTAGATTTCGTGGATGAGGGGGTGTAATTGTAATATATACATACGTTCAATCAGGGGTGTAATTGCAATATTTGCATACATTTAGGGAATATAAATGCAATTATGCATCAGCTGAATTGTATAGTAGGAGATATAATAGTAATTATCTTATTTTTAAGAGAAATTTTGATAGTGAATTTAAAGGATTGTGGAGGTAATTATCCCTTTATTTTACTATGAATCCTATTTATAATTCACGGACGAAGGGCCTTTGTCACTGAGCTCCCCGTTATGTGTAGACATGTGGTATTTGAACCTCTTTTCGTTGCTATTTGTTCACTGGATGTCAAATGGCCAGCATCCTCAATAAAGAACTCTTTTCTCATCGCTTCAAATTTATAGGACAATTTTCTTATAGTCCCAACTCAAAATGAGGGGCATGTTAAAACCAATCTTTCCAAACAGAACGATTTCGAATTCCATCTATATGGGATACTTGCACTCAAATTTCAATTTTATTTGTTTTCTTCCCATATTTTTCTTCTCTAATGGCATTAGAATTATTTAAAATGTAATTATTCATTCGTTAAGAACTAAAAATACTCATAAAATTAAAAATATCTTATTATAGAAAAAAATAATTTCATATTTTAATTCCATATCCTTAACAATTATTAGAATTTTTTTTTAAAGGAAAGAAATAGTAACGACCTCGGCCTCCTTTTACACTATGTCATGATCGAACTCTTGTGTTTAGTTACAGACATATTAACATCTATACCAACTCGCAAGCACTTTTTGGGCCAAATGATCAAGATAGAAATTTAATTTTGTTTTTAGAACTATAAAACGTTCGGCCCATAACTTTGCTTAATAGGCCTCTATTTTGAATAAGCAAGGGATATGCCTACCGAGCGATCTTATCCTCAATGTATTTTGTGATGGGGGTTTTCCCTATTGACTTTTTGCATACTTCTTAATTGAATTTTTAATTTACTTATTTAAAAAAAACGCTGACATTATCAATATGGCACTATAAAAGGCATAATATAATTTATCGAAACTGTTTTTCAAATAAAAAAGTTCATCGAAACTGGCGTTAGTTTCTCATTGAGCAAAGAAGCACTCAACTGGCAAATATATGAATAAATATATTGAGAAGATTCAAATAAGAAATGAGACTTATCATGATTATGAGAGACCATCTAAGAATAAGTGTGAAACCACTAGACTATCCTCGTTAGTGGCCAATTATCCGGTGCAGAAAGTTATAGAGAATTTGACAGGGCAAAATGGCAATTGAAAAATCAAAAGGGGCCATAATTTAAAATAGCACGGGGGCAAAGTGGAATTAACTCTAAAACAAAGTCACAAGAAGCCAAGAAAAACCCTTCTCCATTCTTGCTAAAACCCTCTCTTCTACTGTTCTTCTCTAGGTCGCCATCAAGATTCAAGGTATATAGATCCACTTCCCTTTTCTCTTTGTACATCATACATTTTGTTATTGCGTAACCACAACGTTGATGATCGAAAGCTTTAATTAAGTTCGATTGAGCCTCATTTTCCTTTTTCATTTTTGGGGAAAGTTGTGATTATAGTTTTTAACTATTTCTGGTTTGGAGTTTTAAGGGTTTAGCGTATGGAAAGAAAATAAATCGTTACCTGCATTCTTCATAGTTGATGATTTGCTTAACGATGGGATTCTTTTTCTTCTTTTTATGTTTCGCTTCAAGGGTTCTGTTTTCCCTTTTCTTTTTTTTTTTTTTTTAATGGAATAACATAAATTCATAGTACATTCTTCTTGTCTGTGTTTAATATAAGTGATAATGTGGTTAAATCGGGCCCGGGTTATTTTGTTTAATGGAGATTTAATGCTTAAGTCTATACTTGTTATGTTTTTTACTCCTAGGGGGTATAATAGATTGTTTTTCTTAATTTTGTTTTGCCTAATAGTTAACTCGGTTGGATTCCGGGTTATTTTTGCTTGGCGAGATGGCATGTTTGATCCCTTTATATTGCAATTTGCTTAAGTGCAGTTGTTTAGAAAATGAGTATGAACAATATGAAGGTTCCAAACATTCCTGGTGGGGGTGCAGCTTCTGCCTTAGTCAAGTTGGGAGTTCTTGCCGGGCTTGGGATATATGGACTTGGTAACAGTCTCTACAATGTTGAGGGAGGGCATCGCGCTATTGTTTTCAACCGTATTGTAGGGATAAAGGATAAGGTTTGTATTGCCTTATTCTATACAATTGGACTTGATATTTTCCATCATATTAAGACATGTTATGGGTCTCGATTCTGATACTCAGTGTTGTGAATCTCTCTCTAAATACTTTCTTAATTTACTGTTTGTGATCAACAAAGGTATAGCATGTGTAGTTAGTAAAAGGCGGATTTGTTAAATCTCAGTAGGTAAATGGTCATATTGCAATCTTCCTTTGTACCTAGTTCTTAATTTGAAATGAGATGCTATACGAAGTACGAACAGGTCGTTACAAGAAGTATATATTTAGTTTCTCCTCGCTTGCTGATGAGTCATCTGCCATCTGTTACTATTTTTTGTTGCCTAATACACTGCCATGTGCTTTTTCTCCTTTTGAGGATTAATGATGAATTTGATATCATATTGGTACTATTGTATGATATCTTTTGTTGAATTTTGTAAACGACTTCCCGAATTGGTTTAACATATTCTCAATATGTAATTTGTATGGAAAAAACTTGTTAATATTCTTAGATGTGGTTGAATGACCTATAGACTCAATTGTATTGCTTTTTCTTTTGAGCTAAAGTATGTGATATTTTCTAAGATATCCTTGAACATACATTTTCTTATATGCTCATTGTACAGGTGTATCCTGAAGGAACACATTTTATGATCCCATGGTTTGAAAGGCCAGTCATTTATGATGTTCGGGCACGACCCCATCTAGTGGAGAGCACTTCAGGCAGTCGTGACCTTCAGATGGTAAACCGAACTCTCTCTCTCTCTCATTTACATTCTCATTGTGGGTTAAGCCGGCTAAAACTGCACTTATTGTCTGCTTTATTAGTTATTTGATTGTTGCAGGTAAAAATTGGTCTTCGGGTCCTCACCCGTCCCGTGCCAGACCAGTTACCGACTGTTTACAGAACCCTTGGTGAGAACTACAATGAAAGAGTTCTGCCTTCAATTATTCACGAGACCCTGAAAGCTGTGGTTGCCCAGTACAATGCTAGCCAACTTATCACCCAGAGAGAGGTGAGTGTCGAGGCCAATGAGCTTGTTTTCTAGGAGCAATGGTCACTAGAAATATGTTCTACATCCTTTTTACGTTACATCAACATTGAGTAAACATCATGCTTGCTCATATGAGAAACTATTTCATTTCTAGAAAATCTAGAAATTGAACCTTCAATTAATTCATGTTTCGTTCACAAAGGGTAATATAAATGCATTGTGTTTAGAAATATAATAATCAACAAAGAATGTGGATCTGGTAGATGATTTTACAATCAAGATTGGCCAAGGGAAAGTTAAGAATGACATTTTATTGTAGTGTACAGAATGTAAATAAGAGCTTATATGTTAACTGACAAGCACGAGTGGATTATCTATATGTTGTAAAACCAATACCAAACGAAAAAACTGCACTCGTACAAAGTTAGAGAATTTCATGAGAAACAGCTTGGATTATTGATTTGTTAATAGCTGCATAATTTAGAAGAATGATATGGTCGCTTTTGGAGGTGAAGTTGACCGAAGAGGGTTACAAAAACTTTGATAAATTACTTGTGAATAAGGTTTTGGAATTACTATTGACTGTAATTTTACTTCATGTAGAATGTCAGTAGGGAAATACGGAAAATATTGACAGATAGAGCTGCATACTTCAACATTGCATTGGATGATGTGTCCATTACTAGCCTGACATTTGGAAATGAGTTCACTGCTGCAATTGAAGCTAAACAGATAGCTGCACAAGAGGCCGAAAGGGCCAAGTTTGTGGTCGAAAAGGCTGAGCAAGATAAACGAAGTGCTATAATTAGAGCACAGGTAAAGTATATAGTGCCCCCCTCTTCGAATTTTAATTTTCAACATTTACATTGTATACATCAATGTAGCACATTCTTTCAGAAGAATGAAAAATGTATTGTGTACTCTGGTATTCTTCTAATTGTTTTGCCGTTCAACAATGTTTGCGGCATTCTTTTGTATGTGTTTAGTCTGGTATTCTTTTGGCCTATCGTCTTTGGCATTTTCACTCAACCATTTATACAAAACGTTCTCATTTTGCCACCAGGGAGAGGCTAAGAGTGCCCAGCTGATTGGTCAAGCTATTGCCAACAATCCGGCATTTATTACACTCAGGAGAATTGAGGCATCCAGGGAAATTTCACACACCATTTCTGCTTCAAGCAACAAGGTGTACTTGAATTCTGACGAGCTGTTGCTGAACCTTCATGGTCTGAATTCCGAGCATAATCGGAAGAAGTAAATGCTTGAGAGGTACTCTAACTTGTTTCGTCTATTGCATGATCTAAACTTCGTCCCACGGGTTTTATTTGTGGGAAAAGATATTCGAGTTATAAGTGACATAAAGGCGACATTCTTTGATTCTCCTGCTTAGAAAGTAGGGAATTCAATGCCAAATTCTTGTCTTCAAATGTCTTCGAAAGGATTGGGATGATATTATGATTGATACCCATACATGCCATAGGATGGGGTACTTGTTCAATTTGATTGAATTTTTGAAGAAAGTCATTGATAGTTCCCCTCTTGGATATTGGTTTATATTCATGCTTGATGGTAACCTTACACTTTAGATGTACACCAAGTACATACATTCATAACTTTATATATTTACAAGGAAAAATATATTTTACACCTTACATATATTTAAAATATGAAATAAAAAATAAAATACTGTTTTCAAATATAAAATCCTAGCTGGTGATTTTGGTGCCTAGATCATGTAAAAGAGTCTTTATGTTAGCTCGTATCCGTACATTTTTACTGCAAATAATGGCACACTCGTGTGCCTCATCTTTTTTACAAAATAATGAAGAGATTTTTTAATTATTAAATATTTTTACTTAAATTTATTATGTAGAAAATTTAATCGAAAGACAATTGAAGCCACTAAAGTTGAAAAGAAAAAAAAAATTAATTGAGAAAAAGAATGAAATAAAAAATAAATATAAAAAAATATGAAAGAAAAATATTTTATCATGATTTTCAATAAATATTTTGTTATTATTTTTTGTAATAAAGTTATTTATGTACATTTAACATAATAGACGAAAAAACAAAAAAAAAAATTACTTTTAGCCTTCTCAATTTTCATATAACATAGATATTGAAAAATTTAATATGTGAAAATTTTAATACGTTTAGTATGTTACTACAAAAGATATGAAAGGACCCTTGATTTTTATATTAAAAAATCCTGACCATCTATTTATGATAACTCAATTCTACGGAGGACTTTTATGTTCCAATTGGGGAAATTTTTAAGTACAAATTCGAATTAGAAATACATACATACAATTATTGCTAATGAATAACCTTTTGAAATTCTAAATTTGTTCATTTTTCCTATCATCAACATCAGCCCTTTCTTCTCAATTATTTTCCAGTCTAGCTTACCTATTATCAAATAAGAAATTGTTCAATTCTAACACTTTAACCATTAGGTTTTATTTTTGCCTAATATCTGGCAATATTTAACCATAACTGAAATAAGAAATAAGAAAAAATAAAAAATCGATAAAAAAAAAAATACATAATCTATTCACTAAAGCAAGAAAATGCTATGTTTACATTCATGATTCTTAAGGAAAATTCTTAACAACAAAGCCCTATGCTCAAACCCTAATTCAAGCTAAAAATAGGTAAAAAGGCACATAAAATACAATCAGCAAACCCTAACCCACGGAAACTCTTCTAAGAGCTGGTGAATTTGGTAACAGCCTTTGTTCCTTCAGATACGGCGTGCTTCGCCAGTTCGCCAGGCAACACCAGCCTCACGGCGGTCTGGATCTCGCGAGAGGTAATCGTCGGCTTCTTGTTGTAGCGCGCGAGTCTCGAAGCCTCCTGCGCCAATTTCTCGAAGATATCGTTGATAAAGCTGTTCATGATTCCCATGGCTTTGCTCGAGATTCCGATGTCAGGATGAACCTGCTTCAGCACCTTGAAGATGTAGATCTTGTAAGTCTCCACGCTCTTCTTCGTACGCTTCTTCTTCTTGTCGCCGGCAGCTGCGCCGCCTTCCTTCGGGAGCTTCTTTCCGGCCTTCGGCTTCTTCTCCGCCGGGGCCTTCTCCGCCGCCGGAGCTTTCTCGGCGGCTGGTTTCTTCTCAGCTGGCTTTTTCTCTGCCTTTGGTGCCATCGAGCTTGAGATTTTTTGGGGTAATTTGGTTTATCTTTTTCTGCGTGCGGAATGAGAGTTGACGACGGAGGCAAGGATTTATATAGTGAATTGGATGCGAGGTGTCATTGGCGGGTTTGCCTTGACGCAGATAGTAGTTTTGAACCGTTGATTAACTGAAAATTTTTGACGGTTTGGATTAATGCGTAGAGCGGACTTTTGGAATAACTTTGAGTTTGATGTGATTGGTGGATTGTCAGGCTCGGCTCGTGGACCTGAACCGTTGATTAGATGAACAATCGAACGGTGAGCGTTGGGAAAAGCAAATAAACAAGATAATTGTAGATGTGTTGGCGAAAACTTCGCGCTCCCTAAAGAAAAACCATAAAAACATAATAATTAGAAATTATACCTTTTAACTACATTTATTTAGCAACAAATTATTCATATTTTTTACTTTTTATATGCAATAATAGTGGTTGCACGTGATTCCTATTCTCATAATATCCATTTCTTATAAGTATTTTATGTTCGTATTTTAAATTATAAAAAATAAAGTTAATTATAGGATTTACATACAATATTGATACAGCGTGAAATTCGATCCCGCCACATGGTATTTCGACTATGCCTGGGTCGGCCCGTTTATATGGTATCTTGGACACTTGGAGGCAAATTTAGATTGACTTCTCCACGCACGACTCGACGCTCAACTGGACCCCACTGGATCGAACCTCCCTAAAGAAACTTCACCCGGGTTCGCCGGACCACCGGTCAATCTATCAGGTCGATGTTTTCTACCGGCGCACGAGGCTCATGCATCCTTCGACCTTCGTTGTCGATTCTGAAGTCGAATCAGCGTCACTATTAAGCACTTATGGTAGAATCATTAAAGTGCAACTTGTTCCAACATGCATTAAATGAACTCCATTGTCAGATTTCACCGTCCACGGCAGATAAAGCTCACAGTGGGCTGGCCGATGGCGAATCGCAGCTGTAGCACGCAACCGGTCCCGCCGAACAAAGGATTGACCAGACGCCGCCATAATTTTGTCCACTGATTCATCTCAGACACAAGTTGGGGGCAAAAAAGGGTTTCCATCAAGCTTGTTCCTCAACCACGCCCGCTATAAATACCAGGTTCCAACTATTAAAATCTATCTTCCTTTGTTCGACCCGATATTTACTTAAATACTGACTTAAACATTGGAAGGTCTTCACGGAGACATTCTATTACCCCCCTATGTTTTCCATCTTGCAAGTAGATCCCACCATTTGCAACAAAATCGATTTGGCATGCTGAGGTCGATTCCAACTCAGCAACTTCAAATTCCACCCGCATCAAATATATTCATTTTAGTACTTCATAACCTACTTGCTTTATCGCAGATTGTTCATTTACCCTTATGCTACAAATTACCATGAACGAGTATTCATTTATGTAAATACCTACAGAACATGAAATATGGGGAACCATAATTTTTTAAGTAAATATTCACATATCAATTTCACTAGTCGCAGAGCTTTCAACAAGTTATATATTGCGTGCAAACTAAATATCGATACGAGAGAATGCACGACGATTAGAGTTATTCAAAGATGGGAACATCTAGGAATTAATAGATGAGGCAAATTATAACTGTAATTTCAAGATTTGAATGATATTTCATGACTAATGTATACGGTAGTGTGAAGATAAAATCAAAATCATATAATTTGACACCATAACTATCCAACAGAGTGATAAAAGTTATACTGTATTATTTAACCTACTTTTATTGTATTGTTTGACTCTAATTGTGACGAGTAATTGTGCAAAACTAACAATAGTAACCATTATTGCAAGTATAAACATATTTTTCTTTTTTAATGTCCACTTGGGTCATGATCTTGAGGAATATGTGCCCAACCTGAAAATCAATTGAGAAAGTTCAATAAGTAATGGAATAGGGTCGAAATCAGTTAAGATAGTTCGATATTTCAAATTAATTTAATAGAGGTATAAATAGATATAAATTTGCTGAGCTACTTTAACCCACAAGAATGCTGACAATGTAAAAAATTAGTCACGGAATATCATGAAAAATCCAACTATATTTGGAATGATGTCTAGTTAGGGCTAAAATATCTATCTGGCAAGGAAAAGGAGCCTAAGGAGAACTCAATAATACCCATAAAGATTGTAAGTACATATCTAATATTCAATCCACTATTTTTCCAATTTTCATATAACTTATTGTTAGACTCAGGAAGTTGATGGCTAGGGTATACACCGGGAAATTCCCACCGAGCACCCTTGCACTAATCTGCAAGAAGACTACTTGTGTGTATTGTTGTTGTATCAAATTATGTTAAGATCTTAATACGTTGGATTACATTCACATGATCCTCTCACTGTAAAACTTCAAAACATTGCAACTCGATTTTTGTAGCTGTAGAAGGCTATTGTATGAAGTGGTATCGACATTTTTTCATATTCTTTTCAAAAGAGATCAAGAGTTCAATCCCCAATTAAAAAAAGAAAAAGAAAAAAAGAAAAACTCAACTCTTGTCAACTCCTTGAATGATTTTTATGGAACTAATAACCCTGGCAGTTGATGTACAAGTTCAACAATAAGCACAATGCCTCGAAATGACCACCATATCCTCAGTCAAGGCGATATTGATTTCATGACCCGTAGAAAAGCAACATTTTGAAGTCTAGTTTTTTTAGGAGTGGTGATAACCTATTGCCCTCTCGATTGTAAGGAACAATGAAGATGCTGACGCTGACACTACAATATTTGTTGATACTTACCAAGGGCTAGCTTGCGGAGGTGGGACTCCTGAGCATGGTGGAATGTAACAATCCTAATTGGTACTTACCAAGAGCATGGACCACGAGTTTCACACCAAATGCATGGCACTTGATGTGGGGTTTATATGGTTTATAGGCTTTCCCATCTTAGCCAACTTTAATGTGTGGCTCCCCTCAAAGTCGTATTACAACTCAAAATTCTAGACACCTTAAGGTTTGTGTTGCCGCATAGATCTATTCGACTTTCTCGACATTAAGCACATGCCAAGTCCATGTAGAGGCTTGAACTATGCCAGTTAAACTGATACTATAGATCACACTAACCCCATACTATAAATACCTCTATTAAAGATGAGACAAGTGTACTCATTTGATAAATTAAAATTATGCCAACTAGCCCTAACATTGTGGGTCATGTTGATCCCACACTGTAAACACCCCCTATTAAAGATGAGACAAGTGTACTCATTTAATATATTAAAACTTTAAGTATTACGATCTATATTATGTTTCGACCTCAACTCATTTCCATTATTTCATCTGATTTAAGCATCGAAGAGGTGATGGGAAAGTCGCGGTGATCCTAATTGTATCATTTCATTTCATGTAAAGAAAATGCACCAGCAAACTCATTTCCCAACTCATAAAAAGACCAACCAACATAAGCCCAGATAAAGATTTGATCATAAAGTTCCTCAATTTTGTTGTGGAGGCAGCTTGTGGGCATTTCCTTATGCAAACATGCTAGGCGGCAAGCTCATTATATTAATACGGGATCCATGTAGTGCAAATTTAATATATAATATCCTTATGTACTAGAGAGAAATGCATTATATTCAAGCTTTCGAAAATTTAGACGAGAATTCACGAATTAGTCATTGGAGCAATTTTTCAGATATTATATTTTTTGATTTTATAAATCCCAAAATTTAATGTGCTACCTTTTGTGAACTTCTTCTTGTTATGTTTGTTTTTAGGGATAATTATCTCAACGTATCATGCGATTTGACATAATTATCAAAACATCCCCTGATATTTTATCATTACATTCCCTATAACTAATTCAGCATGATGCATAATTACAATTGCACTCCTTAAGCTTATGTGTAGTTACAATTACACTTTATTGTCTACGGCATCTACTTATAATGGTTTAGGACACTGCAAAATTATTGATTTTTTGTAACCAAAAGATTAACAGTTGTTGTGAAAGTAATATTTAATAATAAAAAATTAATAGTCGTGGTGGATATGATAGCTAATAATCCAAAAAACTGTGGTAAAAATATGATTTGCTGTGACTATATTGAGATAAAAAATATAGCTGTGGTGGTTTTTCGTTACTCTAATAGAAATTACGGATTATTGCCGTGGTGAAATCGTGACAAATGATTTTTTCATTACCATTTTTTCTTATTTACATAAGTTTTTAATAGCGATAATTACTCAATTTTTTGGTAATGGGATTTATGGATTGCAATTGTAATTATCTATGAGTTGGACTAGAAGTAAGAGATACAATTGTCATTATCCAAACTTCAGGTTGTACTTTGGTAATTTGTGCCAAACCTTAGGGGGTATTGAAGTAATTATCCCCTAATTTTATGGCTTCTTCTTTTCTTCTTCTTTTTTTCTGTTTTTTCTTTCTTTCTTTTTTTTTTTTTCCTTTTTTTTTTCCGTGAGACGAAATTTCTTCTGTACATTTGATTATTTGTCATTAGTTCATCTTCTTCTTTGTGACGAGAAATTTGTTGTGTATATTTAATTATTATATATGTCATAAGTTATTGTTTTATTGTAAAATTGTTAGATATGCGTCATCCTCTTTGTTATGTCAATTGTTCCCTAATTTGCTCACTGAGACTATAGTGTTTGCACCAAAGGTTGAAATTTAGGACCACGAGCCAAGCTTGCGATCTTGGGAAAAATTCTAGACTCAAACTCGACTCGTTTATATAATTGGTAAACTTGAATTCGAGCTCAATCAAGCCCAAAAATTTGAGCTCGAGCCTTACTTGAGCTTGATTAGCTTGTTTAAAAAAACAAATAATATATATTTAAAATATATATTATATAGTATATTAAATATTAAAAATATTATATATTTTTAATATATATTTTTACTATATGTATTTATAATAATATATTATAAATAATATATTTTTTAAGAATAGCTTAGGCTTGAGAGCCTTCAATTTAATGTATCAGAGCTTGAACTTAGCTCGAAGCCAAGCTTGAGCAAGATGGAACTTGGCTCGAGTTCAATTAGATTTGAGTCGAGTTGAGTCGGCTTATGAGGTGGTTCGGCTCACCTTACACCTTGGGTTGAATATACATTACAACTTGGGTTAGCATATTAGAGTTAGACATATTATTATAAATGCATTATTTATTTATATTGTACAAATACCTAAGTTTGGCAAGTAAGAAATAGGGTTTTACTTTATGCTTGCCTTAGAGGGTGTTAGGTGAGATTGCAAATTCTTGAAAACATCTCATCAGATGACATAAAATGCTAGTATTATTATTATTAGGCGAGATTGCAAGTTCTTGAAAACATCTTATGAGATAACATAAAATGCTATTATTATTATTATTATTATTATTATTATTATTATTATCCTCCTCCTCCTCCTCCTCCTTGTCGTTGTTGTTATTAAGAAGGGATCTTATAAGCTTTCGAAATAAGATGTTATGATCTATAAGATTTCTAAAAATAAAAGGTTCTAAACTTATTTTTAAAATCTTAACATACTCATTCAATTTGAATAATTTTCAATTACAAATTTTTCATTACTAATATCTTATAAGTTCTAAGTTCTTATTTTATCCAAATACTTTAATAACTTATTTTTTTAAAATAGAATTCAATATCTTAAATCATATCAAAACTTATATATGTATGATTTACTTCTAGTTTACTTAGCCAAACACCATATTAAACTATAAAAGTAGGTAAAATCTTTTTTATCACAATTCACCTAAAACATACAAGTCAACTGGCAAACAAATAATAAGTGAAACCATTACATTAAATTTCCAAGATAGCACCGACACAATAAATTGGAAAACACTGCAGGAGTTGTAGCCGCAGAGGATACAGATACAATCAAGCCGTCCCCTTCCCAGACAGCTTCTCCTCCATTTCCAGTTTACGCTGCTCTTTCAACGCCTAAAGAGCCCCCCAGCCCCAAAGGCGTATACATACACATTGGTGTATCTATAGCTCACAGACAGCCTAAACTTCACATCACATTTTCTCTCTCTAGATTTCAAATGCTCTGACCTACTCTCACTCTATACGCAAGCATAACATAGAGACGCTCGTATATTTATATATTTACGTGCTTACATATTAGCATATACACCAGAACTTGGCAATGGAGGCAAGTGAATCCGAACGGAGTATGCTGTCGTCTGAGGTTCAGCAGGATCAATCGTCCCCACGCAAATCGCCTTCGCCTCCAGGTATTTCCTCATTTTCTCGAGACATTTATGTAAATTTGTCCATGTTTACATGCATAATGTGATGCTTGTAAGTGATTCTGAAGATCTGTTGTTCTGGATTTGCTTTGTTTTGAAAATTGGAATTCGATGATACTCTTGCTTTCCGGCATGGAGTTATAATGTGCGTTTGAAACCGTAGTAATGATACTGCTGTTGATTTTTGTGAAAATTTGGGTTAAGGACAGAATTTTTGGGGTGGTTCTTGCTGAGAATGACTTAAATGCGGTTTCCTGAAACTAGATTTAGAGCTCTTTCTGGGACCAGAGTATGTCTGCAGTCCTTTATTTGGGATTCTTATCTCTGAAGATTCGAAATATGTGACAAGCACTCAATTTAGGACATGATTTTTCTTATTATGCTTTTAAGTCAATGACGTTTCATTTGATTGCAAATAATTTAATAGGGAAAAAATTGTACTCATTTATTATAAATACTTCTGTGTATTTATCAGGTGAGCATACTTGAGTAACCTTCCAAATTTGCATGATCCATAACATAATAGATTGACAAATTTATTGACTGAATAGAAAGTTATGTATACAAGCGATCTAGTGTTGCTTTAAGGGTGCTCATTAGTACATCTGATGATGGTTTTCACTGTAGACTGGAACTAAATCTCCGAATATATCTATATTTGTATTTTTCAAAAAAGATGCTTATATATGCTGAGATTACTCAGAGATTGCGATAAAACATCTCAATCGTTGCACTTCATTTTATCAGTGCATGTTGGTTGTTAATTTACTGTTCCTCCTTGCATAATGTTTTTCTGTTTGTTTCTAATGTTGTTTTTTCTTGTTGATATCACACAGACAGTGAAGAGAAGGGCACTCATGTTAGATTCCTTTTATCTAATGCTGAGGCTGGTTCTATAATCGGAAAAGGTGGATCAACAATAAATGATATTCAGTCAAAATCTAGGACACGCGTCCAATTGTCACGCAACCATGAATATTTCCCTGGCACGACTGATAGGATTATCATGGTTTCTGGAATAGTTGGCGAAATATTAAAGGCAGTAGATCTCATTCTCTCTAAATTGCTGGATGAGGTAACCAAAATGATGTTTCTGAGATCAGCATCTGAATTTATTATTAAGATCTGTTATTATTTGTTTAGTTTTATGTCGAGGATGGAGGTGATACTGATCCAGAATCAAATATTAGACTGGTAGTGCCCAATAGCTCTTGTGGTGGAATAATTGGGAAAGGCGGAGCCACCATAAGGTGAGCTTGCCTGTTTATATTAGAAATCTCCATCTTTTATGTTAAAGAAGTACTTAGAAGGTGCTTATAAACTTTTCTTGTAACATGTGTAAGAGCTTATTTATGAGATTTTAAAAAGTGTTCAATTTCATAAAATTTTCAAGAGAGAGCTTATAAAATTTATTTTTCTTGTAAGTTACTTTTAAACAAAATGAGTTCCTAGCTTATTTTCCAAATCTTAACGTACTCCTTTAGTTTTAATAGCATTAATTACAAAACTGTTATTAGTAACATTTTAAGCACCATGATCGTAGCACAACAAGTACGTTTTATCCTAGCATCTTTTAGAATTAACTTAACCAAACATGAGTTCGACACAGTAGAATCCAGACATTCTTGTCTATACTTAGGGCTTAGGACTCTCAACTGAGGTGATCTAGCGTAGCTTGAACCCTGCTTATGTTTGAGTCCAGTCAAATTAAATGTGCAGAACTGACGTTGCAAATAAATTGGGCTTGAATAATTTGAGTCCAGTGTGAGCTTAAGGAGGCTCAGCCAATTTCTCTTGGAAGGTACAGCCATATAGGATAGAGTTGTTTTCAGTGTTTTATATTTTTCACCTGATTATCTACTGATACTTGAGCTCTGCCATACCTTTTATTTTAAACCACTTTAGCCATAAGAATTTCATGCTTGTGTCATGTCATTAATCGATACAATTAGAAGTGTTCATCCATATTGATAACTCAGTATTATGTAATATGTACATATCTGCGAATGTTCTTGAATAGGTTCTTGTATATAAATGTTTATTTGATCATATTAATTAATTTGACTGTTGCATTAACTTTATTCAATTGTTGTAACAGGTCATTGATTGAAGACTCACGAGCTAATATTAAGATATCTCCCCAGGATATCTATTACCCTGGCCTGCATGATAGGTTAATTATTATAACTGGTACTTTAGGAGATCAAATGCGGGCGATTGAGCTGATCCTACTGAAACTGATAAAGGACCCATATTATCCGCAGTCTGTGAATGCTCCATTCCCTTATGCAGGTGCTAGTTTCTACATTTTCTTCTTTCATTTTGTTTCTCCATTTTGGCACTTATGTACATGCTAATTGTCTAAATATGACATTTCTTTTCTTTGTTTCTTCATGTAGTTTATTTGATTCTTCCATATGAATTTTTATGCAAGCAATCTCCTGCATTATCGACAATCTTGTTGTGTCAGCAAGAATCTATAGTTTCTTGAATTAGCCATTCCATTCATATTAAGGTAGTGGAGAAAATTAAAGGAGGTGTTTCTTCCAGTCAATCACCACTTATTCCATTGAAAAATAACATGCTTTTGTTCAACAAAAACAAGTAGAAAGACATTCTAAAAACATGGCAGATCTCATAAAGCAAATGTCAAAATCTATGGACAAGGTGCAGCTTGGACAATAGCTAATAAATCTACCTGATTACAGAGTCTGCATCAC
This sequence comes from Handroanthus guayacan, assembly GCA_014898755.1. Taxonomy (NCBI): domain Eukaryota; kingdom Viridiplantae; phylum Streptophyta; class Magnoliopsida; order Lamiales; family Bignoniaceae; genus Handroanthus; species Handroanthus guayacan. The sequence goes on along the minus strand of JACFYI010003494.1, from coordinate 40,433 downwards.
AAATAAAATATTTTAATCTTAAATTGGGATATTAACAAGGAACGATAATACGCTGGAGCACATACCTAATTACTTTGATGTATCATAGATTTGTTATTGTAATGGACAGGCATAGAAGATTTGAGGCTATTTAGAAGATACTCTCCCTTATCCAGAACAAAATGTTTTTCCCACTCTCCTTTCTTTTTCCCCTTTATTTCCACAAACAGTATCTACCACCAGAATGCATGATGCATTTGACTAGGGTAAGAGAGGACTCAGTCTGGTAATATTCCTTTGTATCAAATTTTTTACAGTAACTAGTTCTGCAACAAATATGAGTTTGATATCAAACAACCACTTATTTTCCTCTGACATGGCAATGTAAATGCTGGAAGTGCAGGAATGTAGAATGATGATCTAACTGTTTGTTCATTTTTGCCATTAACAAATTCTGATATGGATAACACCACGGCTCTTTTAACAGTTACATCAGTTATATTTCTAATAGTAAATATTTAGTCATCTGTTGTGACCTCCTTTTCCAGCACTTTTGTACAATGGGATGAACTATGTACCAAATGGGGTTGGAGTGAAGTATCAGAACTGGCTTCAAAACCAGGTACAAATCATCCTTAACCATTTTGTTGGATGTCTCTTTTCGTGTTGCTAAATTTTTGCTTGTAGCTGGTGGTCCAATGCCGCCCTTTTTCTGATCCTCTAAGCCATCATGTTCATGCATATTATGCATAGTTATTATTGCTAATTTAAGTTGTCCCATGGTGGCTCAAAAGTAGTGAATTGTGAACTAGATTCTCTACCTTGAAGAAGTGCTACAAAATGTGTGCTCTTGCACATGCAATGGGCTTTTGAGGGAACCTACCTTGTTCTCCTTTCATGTTGTTTACTATGGATCCCACCCCAACCCTCCACCAAAACCCCAAAAAGTGACCGAGGGTTGCAATCAGCGTAGCTCAACTGTATTTTTCTGTTCATTATTGGCTTGCTTTTGTTAGTTGAAGATGCATGCTATCCAGTGCCTGAATCTTCCTGGTGCTCTGTCAAACCATTGGGATAGAGCTCATATATTCTAGCCCCCTTTCAAGCTCTCTCATAGTTCTGTTAGTGTGACTTACTCACTGGTATGTGCAACGTGCCACTGCAGGAGGATCGAAGCACTTCAGTGACTATAGGTATTGCAGACGAACATATTGGACTAATTGTTGGACGTGGTGGAAGGACTATTATGGAGATCAGTCAGGTGTGTATTTAGATTTTTGTTTTCTTTCGCATCTGGTTGGTCGCCAACTATGTGCCCTTTTGCCATGCAGCTTAGTGGAGCTAGGGTAAAGATCTCCAACAGGGGTGATTTCATATCTGGGACCTCAAATAGGTATGTCCAGATGAAACTGCAGGTGGCATTTGTATACACTAGGATGCCGATTTCTTCACACCTTGCATCTTCTTGCAGGAAAGTCACCATCACGGGGTCCCAAAGAGCCATCAATGTTGCTGAGTCCATGATATCGCGGAGGGTTGCTTCAGCTGCTGAGAGATAACAGAGTAATCCTAACCTTTTATCTAGTCTTGTTACAGACACTGTTTTTGGGATCACCTGGAATTTCATTCAGCATTTGGTAAATGGCAACTCCTACAAATTTGTTCATATCTTTTGTTATGATGAAATTAAGCGAATTTGATACGAGCAAAAAGGATGGATGTAAGTATAACTGAAGATTATTGCCCAAACATAAGATTTTAGTTTACCTTCTGTGTACTGTTGTTGCCGTTAAATTAATAGGCAAGACATTTGTAATGATTCAATCAATATATTAGATTTCTAGGGAGGCCTAGTTGTAATGTTATATAGGTTACATTAAGTTTTTCGCTAGTTGAACAATGATTTCTCAAAGTAGAATGAATGTTTATAATTAGACGAAACTAGGGTGTCAAACAAGCCGAGCTTGACAAGCAAGCTCGCGAATTGGCTCAAATTAAGCTCGGCTTGAGCTCGAACAAAATCGCAAGTTTAAAAATACTTGTTCATGAGCTTGTTCGCAAGCTTTTAATTATATATATATTATCATTATATATTATACTCATGAACAATAAATATAAAATAACTTTTAAAATATATTCAATAATTAAAAGTAATTAGCTTGGTTCCTCGACCTCAAGATATATAACTCAAGCTTGAGGCCAAGTTTGCAAATTTCTCTGAGCTCCTTGTTGACACCCCTAGACCAAATCTCAAGGGTATTTAGGTAATCATCCCTAGAATTAACAAAAGTATAAAATATCCTGTTCCATGGTTATTGGCATTTTCTTCTTCTGTTGTATATATTTTCAAGTTCGTCTGGGTCTATTGAGCTTATGCATAAGCTAATGGGATGACCACAGCAGAACGACTTGCAGTAATTTGTAACATTTTTCTTTTATATATTATGATTGCTTGTTAATGTTTGTTAGCGTTGGTCCCATTTTACCTTCTTCGTGTACTGCTAATGGGAGGGCCTTTTCTAATCTCTCTCTCTCTCTCTGTTCTTCTTCTTCTCCATTGAATCAATAATGGATCTAGAACATAAAGATAGTAATGCTTTGGCTGTGAGTTGGCTGAATAAAGAGATGAAATCAAGAAAAGATGGAGGAATTGAATAACAGCTCGGAACCAAGAAATGGCAGAGCAAAAGTTCTATGAATTGCAACTACCACCGTTGTTTTCTTGATCTACCCAATCTTTTAGAATACGAGATATTCATCAATTTTACCCTTTAGGCATCCAGCGCTCCCAATTTATTTGAATTTAATATGAGAGAAAATACTAATATAATAGAAAAGAACTACTTTTATAATTTTTAAACTTGAAAGTGGCTACAAATTGCTTTTTTAACTTTCTCAAGAGCCATTATTTTAGAGCTTAGGGTCCTCTTGTAATTATTAAAATATATATATATATATCTCGATATACTCCTCACGTATGTGTGAAATATAATAGTCCAGTAAAAACTTTAACGGAATCAAGAATCCAAATTACTTTGCTTTGTTTGATATGTAGGGATTAAGTGATTCACATATGTAGTGAATTCAATTTGCTTTTTGCAGCGTTTGTTTGATATGTTTGGCATTCAAGAATTCGTATATCAAAAGAGGGTAGATGTATATATGGAACATTTAAGAATAATTTATTTGTATCATATAAAAGAGAAATATTAATATTATTTTTTTCATGATACAAAGTACAATAGGTAACGATGGTAATAATTATATAAGGACAATGTAAATACGTAAAAGTTACACATGCAAAGTGCACCACTTCATTACAAGTCACAGACTTAGTGAAGATGGTGAAGCCATGCAATTTTTATTCCAAGAATTGCTAAAATACCCAATAGTGAATTAATTATGTGCAAATAAAATAAAAGTTTTTCATGTTCGGATCACTCATGGTTCATTCCATCCTCCCTTTCCACCACCATATCCAGATCCATATCCGGACCCATAACCAGATCCACTCCCATACCCCGACCCAT
>JACFYI010003494.1:12447-23627 GCA_014898755.1 Handroanthus guayacan | reverse complement strand
ATAGATCGGATTGCTCAAATCAAGTTCCCAAGATTTATTTATTTAATTCAAAGAAATAACAAATATATACGTCAATTCAAAATGGTGGAGTAGGTCGAGATATTCAAAATTGGAAAATACGTTATTGCCCTTCCCCTTTCCAATGTGTTAGGCAATATTTTTATGGTGGGGACTAGTTTGGATCCAATGATGTCATTTCGCTTGGCATTATGAGATTCTTCCACGTGTGTGGATCCTGTGGTAAAAAATAGGTGAGTCGTATACGTCGTGCAGAAGTGATCCAGCTTGGTGCTTGTTCTTGAGAGGAAAATAGTGTCGTTCATAAAGGGGATGGCTTTTGGATCTTCCCTTAAGGTGTATCGGGCTGGTCTAAAGGGCCTTGTTATCTCTCTTTTTAAATAATGAATAATTATATCTAAATTTTCCAAAATTTATTATAATTATCAAAACATTCCTTAAAGTTTGAAAAATTATTATTACATAGACTATTATACAGTTCAGTTAATGCATAATTACAATTGCACACTCTAAGCTAATGTATAATTATAATTATACCTCTTATCGGGGAAGCCTACTTGTAATGTTTAGAATTTTTCAAGGAGTGTAATGGTAATTATCCAAACTTTAGGAGATGCAATAGCAATTGTTCAAATCTCAAATGTTGTTTGATAATTATGCTGAATCTTGGGAGTATTGAGGTAATGATCCCTTTCAATAAAGTGTAAATACCTCTTTGATATGTTTTACATATACATACTTCCCTAAATATTCTTAACTTTAATAATTATATTAAATATATTAATTCTATGTTCCAATTACGAAATACAGTGCTGGCTGTATCTCAGTACATGGACATCCTATTTCGTTCCGATCACGTTCTTCATTTCCTTCTTCTCGAATCCATGGGGTTCAACTCGATGGAGCTTCTGCTTGGCTTTTCAGCTAGTTGCCTACTGTGTACTCTCATTCTTTTTAGAAAAAGAAGAGTGCAAGAGGACCCTTGAAAAAAGGATTTTTCTTCCTTTGTTTGCCTGCTTAGCATTCAACTGACTTTTTGCCTAACCAGCTTTAAAGATTTACATTATATTCTGCATGCGTATGCATTGAGAGCGCACCAGAGACTAGCGACTACAAGAGCCAACCAGAGACTAGCGATTACAAGGCACATTAGGTAGCTTGTTTAATTAGTCGCTAGCCAATTACATTTAGTATGGTATAAGACCTAAAATACAATAAAAAATCAAGATAATCCCGATAATTTTTAATTAGAGTAAGATTGTTTTTTCTATAATCCATAAAATATAGAAGCAGCTCAAAAATCTTGATTAGTCCGAGATCGTACATCCACATGGAGCTTGAACTTCTAGTAAATTTGATTTGGGAATTGGGCCTAACCCAAGTTTATATTTCTTGGATAGGTTTTTGTACCAAAATCAAGCTCAACATCACAGTTACGTTGAGCACATACACCAATTTAATTATAAGTTATACCAATTGGTTTAAATTGCGGATTTGAGGGCCTAATACAATAGAAATACTAATAAAGCCTGTTGGGCTCCCTCGGAAGACGCCTAAGAACCCATGTTGTGCCTAGGGGTGTCAACGACATTAAATCACCAGAACTCCTTGAAATTTGATCCACTAAGTCTCCCTTGCGACTAAAATCGCGCATTTGAATTTCCGTAATGGCGTCTACCAACTATGAAATTTGCGAGATGGAGACATACATTTATAATTTCGAAAAATAAAAGAGATTCTTATAAACGTTTCAACCCTTTAAAGGGTTTTTGATAAATAATCCCTCAAAAGTAAAAAAGAAAAAGTCTTCTACATGTAAAGTTTAAAAAACCATCAAGCAAATTTATGAACTATTTTACCAATCAAGCCGTTGGAGAGCCACTCTATGAGTGTTCATATGGCAGAAACATAAGTCCCAACTTTAAAGCTCATGGAAAGAACCAGGACCCAAAGAAGTATGAAGGAAAACCAGCCCCTAAAGACAGTGGAAAGACTCTTCCCTGGAAGTATGCTTACACTTGATTCCAAACTGGACGATCCGTCATTGCCTTGCGAAAATCCGAACGAAAGAACAATGTTGAAGTTCTCGTGTTTGTTTGAAGACCGATGTGTCCCACTGCCACCCATGCTCAAATTTCTTATTCGAATCATGCGAGCAGTGACATCTTTCGAAGGAAACTCTGCGGCAAATGCTGGTGGAGCAGGGATGTTCCCCAACATTTGGCTCGCCTTTTTCGTATACGGATATTTAATATCTGCAACGTAGTAGATCACGTTTGAAATATATCATGATATTTATAGCACACGCAAAGCATACTGCTCATGAATATAAGCAGAGAGACACATTGCTAGGGATTAACTAGATTGATCATGACTGGAATCATTCAAGTACCTGATTGATATTTTGCTGATTCTTGCTTAGAGGACGTTGATGCCGCATCTTTGTTATTATTGTTGATAGGCAGTCCACTTGGCGAGGTAGCTTGTAAGGTTCCTTCGTGCAGTTCCTGGGAAAAAACGACTAAGTTGAAGCATTGTATTTGAAAGTAAGAGGGTATTTGGGTAAACTTATTTAAAACATATTATATAAGCTCCTATGGCCGTTTTTACACTTTGCCCACTAAACTTTTTTCCCACTCAATTTACTATACGAACTTCCAGAAAAACCATATAGCCTCTTTTTCCTAGTGGAATATTTGCAAATATTTTCTCAATATTTGAACACAAACTACAACTTAAATTGCATGTTACCATACAACCTCATTTTTAATCGACATTTGAATCTTGGGGGAATATTCACAAATATTCTTTCAAAAATGAAGCTATATGGTATCACACAACTTTTCTGAGAGTCTGTATAGTAGATTGAGTCAGAAAAAAGTTAATTATAAAATGACCACAATTCGAAGGGCAGGGTGTTAGTATCCCTATTTTTATTTTTTCAAGGGGCTTTAATGATCTGAACATCTTATTTTGGAAGCTTATAAGCTCTTTCCTAAAAAATTGCCAAACACTTTTTAACATCTTATAAGCTCTTAAACACCCTATAAATATGGGAAATTCAAACAAATCCGAGGTGTAACATTACCTTCTGAGGAATCAATGCTTGATCAGAAACAAGATTGTCACTTTCCGGGGTCATTGCAGAATCACATGCAAAGAATAGTGAGCTATCATCATTGGCGTTAGAGAGTGCGAGATACTCCTCGAGCATATCAATGGCTGAGGTATTAGTTTCGATGGGATTTGAGAGATCATTAGCTTCAAGGAATCCTTCATCACCGTATTGAAAGTTATCAAGAGAATCCAGGAACGATTCATCAACTATGTAATCTATATCCTTAGAAGTCACAGAGTTGCTGCATTCGCCATTATGCTCCTCCTCCACTGGTTTAACAACAGTATCGTATGAAGCTGCCGAATTAGATATGGTTTTATCATCATATTGCTCAGGATCAGAATTTTGTTGGTCTGCACACACCAAAAGCCTTCGCATGTCATTAGATGAGTCTGTGGTTTCCTCGATATAGCTGCCATCTGCACATTGGAAGTTTGACGGAAGAGGAGCAGTGTCCAAGGGAACATCAGATCCAAGTGTCTAGCAGAGAGAAACATATTACCATAAGATGGTCATGAAGTGAATACTAGTCCAGAAGAAAGGCTTCTCGTAATAAATAAATTATATGCCAATCGATCCATTTAAACAACTATAGAAGACAGACTTGCACCGGGTACAACTTCACAATTTTCATAAGCAAAACAAATGTAAAGTATACGAGGCAATAAAAAATCCCCAAAGGTATTTTCTTCTTTAGTGGGAACATGAAAATCAAATCACTTCCCGTGATAAACTTTTATTTCCTAATATTCAATTACCGGGCAATGGAAAATGAAGATGGAACCACTTAAAAAGAATGTCCCATAAAGTGAAATAAATAAATGATATCAACTAAAGGTAATTCATAGAAATAGTTATGTATCTGAATTATGTAGTCCTCCCGAAACAAATTCATGGCAGAATTGTTCATGTATGTCCCTATTATTCTTGCAAATTAAGTTCTAGATTCCTGTAAGAAATCCTACGACAATATTCACTCGTGCTCCATCATTTCTCGGTCCTTTCTCTATTATCTTTGGATTTATCAATCCTTCATTGAAAGATTTTGTACTGAAATGCAGATGTTCTATACTAGATGCAGGGAAGAACCAATTTCAACAAGATACGGTACTTATACGTGCACAAACCTTCTGAAGATTATAGCTATTGAACCAGGCATCCCCACCAAAGTCAACTTCTCCTGTAGCTTCATCTTCCGTAACCAATTCCAAGTCATCATCCTCCCATTCCTCTTCCACAAATGGTGCCCCATACTGTTCACCATTCTTTGGCCCTGAACCACTCTTCTGAAAGACTCGACAGAGCACAAAAGCATCCTTCTTGACCAATATTTATACCAATAAAATATCAATTAGCTCCAGAGTTGTATTCAAATGCATTCTTCAAAAACTGTTATCTGATGATGGGTGATATTAGAATGTTGAAATTTTAAAAGTCATGTACCTTTAAATAACTAGAAAACACACAGACACACAGACACACACACAAAAAAGAAAAAAAAAATGTAGAGAATCAGTAGCATCCTATTATTACTCTAATGATATGGTAGTTTCTCGACAAAACTCCATGTTAAGAAATGAAGCTTATTTTGGGACAAAGCAAAACGAAAATGGGGAGTAATATATTGTATTTGTTATAGAAAGGCTACAATGCTGATTAAAGTAATAATACGATGGCAATAAGATGGGAGTGTTATCTCAAGTCGGATTCAGAGAACACGATTTATATCATCCTTCGCAGCTGATATATCCAAACTTACTCCAACATACATATATCCCCATAGATTCAAAATCACATTCTTTTCTTTCTTCCATGCCTACCCTGAGATAATGCATCAATTTCCTAGCCATTCATCGTCCATGTTAATGCTCGCAACCACAAGCATGTCAATGGTCAAAAACTATAAAAACTCATAAGGCATGTCACTTGATCATGCAACCAAACAACGCACCTGAGCAACTCCTGCGTTCTCTAACTCCAAGTCAGTAAGCCTATACTCATGCATGACCCAGTTAGTTCTCTGACCCTTTGGGGCCCGTCCACTATGATAAACGAGTGTTTTCTTCATCCCTACAATCTGCGTTTTATGATAGACTGCCCTGTCCTTTCCTGTCGTCTTCCAATACCCTTTTTCAGTTGCCCGGTTTGTCCTAGCTCCATTACCATACTTCTTGTCCAGCACACTGAAGAAATACCACTCCAAATCTCTGGTCTTCAGCTTTGACATGCCTAGAACGACCCATAATCACAATCCGTTTCGAACTTGAAAATAAAAAAATACAGAATCAACAAAGAAGGCAGGCTATATTTGTGACAGAAAAATTATGCGCAGTTGAACCACACATACGTACGTGCATATATGCATACTGAGATATTTAAATATATATATGAAAATATGGTCGATCTAGTCAGAACAAAAATTAAATTAATTATTGAAAAACTAACATATTTATATATATACACATACATATATATATATATGCATGCAAAAATCATGCTACTAAACAGGATTGAAATAAGCGTAGCTAAGACAAGACGAGAAACTCAATCATAAAACGCATCGAACAGCCGAAACTTTGTCTTATGTTACATTCAGATACACAAACCGAAAATGTGTAATACCATTGTGATTTGGGGGCGGGGGGGCGGGGGAGTATTCTATGCAATAATTTGTTTTTGTTCCTTATTCGTATCGATATACATGCTTGGAATGATCCAAGAATCTGTATTCAGTGATTTCCTTTCTTCATGTCATCTATGAAGCCAGCTATGCGAATGCAGCCCAATTATTGCTTAAAACAACTTCACAAAATCTATATTAGAATTACCAAAAACTTCACCCGTTAATAGAAAATAATACGGCTATTACAACCTAGTATATTAAATTCTTCAAAACTAATCAAGATAGTTGAAAAAACAGAGAATTTCATAGTAAAGATGCCATTTATCCATCAATTCCTCAAACATAATTCAAATTCGAACAAATATACAGATGCAACAAAGACCAAGAACATGATTAACAATTAGGTATTCACGAAGTAACAATACATATGATTTACTGCATCATCACCACCCAAAGAGAAAACTCTGCCTCCGCAATCAATCAATTCACAAACATCGCACACAGATAAATAAGTTTGATATGAACATACAGGGAAGATCCCATGGCTCGGCCTTGTAAATATCAATCTCAGAAATAGCATCAAACCGAATAGCTTTTCCGCAGACTTTTCGCCTCAAATAATATCGCACCAATTCTTCATCCGTCGGATGGAATCGGAAACCCGGTCCCAGCACACTCGACGATATTGATGACTTCTTATTCACCATTTTAAACTCCATTGACATTCGTAATATAGAGAGAATGAAGGTTCTTGAATTCTGAGGGTTCAAATTCAAGGTTTTGAAGAGAGAAGCTTCTTATGGAATTGTACGGAGGGTGTTGCCATTGAAGAGGAACAGTGAGCCACGGTACTACGTGTAAGCTATTAAGCGGGTTTGGGTCGAGCTGCAATTGGCTTGGGTCGGGGCATAGGCTATAATATAAATTTTGCCAATCATAGCCCTACTCAATCCAACTTGATAACAAGCTTGAAGTATTCAATCCTAACTCAATCTAATGAAAGTTGAGTCAATTTAATTTTCAAAGTCATTAATCAATTTTTTTATTTAAATTGAAGGGGTTAAGGTGAGACTCTAACCTATAGATTAAAACGAAAATATTAATATTAGATTTTTCTTTTGTAACTATTTATTGTGATTATGATTATTTTACAAATTTAAACTATATATATTACTTACTTCTTACTTTAATTTATAGTACATCATTATAATTATTTTAAAATTAGTAAGAATTATTTTGTGTATATTTTGCATGGCAATATTGTTTTTCATAACAAGTGTGTATAAAATGCAAAAACTATTTTAGTAACTAATGTTCTATTTTTTATGACTGTTCATATGAAATTATAATATTCATATAGTTTTATAATTTTTTCTTCATTTTTTTATGTTTACTAAATCAGGATAATTTGAAAGAAACTATCTTAAATACTTGAGTAGTAGTAGTTAAAGTTGATCCCCCAAAGTTGTAACTATGAGTATATGAACTTTATGATGCTAAGTATATACAATATAGAAAAGAAATAATAATTAATTTATTTTATTCAAAATAAATTTATTTAAATTTGTTCTATATATATAAAATTTAAAGGAGAGAAATTGTCATAAATAAATAGTTCAAAATATTTCAAACACTTATACAATATTTTTATCACGAGTTGTGGCAAAATTTAAATAAAAGATGGCATGTAATATTTTTAAAATTAGTTTCTATTAAATGATGTTTTGCTAAAATTTCAATTATTATTTGGATCTAATACTTTTGTGTTTATTTGATTCCCAAAAAAATAATAGGTTAAAATTAGTTAAGTTTTAAAATAAGAATTTATATTTTTACTTATTTATAGTTTATTATACTAATTATTTTTTTCTTATCAACCATTATTATATTATTTATATTATAAAATTATATCTTTTTAAACACTTAAAGTTACACCAACAATATTTTTACAAAAAAAAATAAAATAAATAATAATAAAGAAAAAGTTATTTCAGGTTGTGTCGTATCAATTCAGGTGGGTTTGAGTTATCATGTCACCCGAAGTCAAATTTCGAGTTGTTTGTATAACCTAAAACCCAACCCAACCCATTTTTTGAGTTAGTATTTATGTCGATCTTGTTGAATCCAACCCAAAATGATCAATCTAACCCATTTTTTCGTGCTGAATTCGTGTCGAGTTATTGTATCTCGTCAGAAATTGTCACCCCTACAAAGGGTAACCCCGCATGAATAAGATTTTAATTTTGGGTAAATTTCACTTCCTCCTTTACTTAATCCCAATATCATTTTACTCCTCGTGCTTTTAATTGCATCACTTTGTCCCTTATACTTTTAATTTTGCTTTAATTGTTCGACTCTATTGAATCTTCATCCATTTAGTTTCACGATAATATCCTTGGAGGAACCTGTCAAGATTGTGTCATCTGCATATAACAAGTAAGACAACTTGATTAGTACCACTGCATTCTATAAAGAGAAAATAGTCAGTATGAGACTAAGAGAAGCCAAGATTTTTGATAGTGCGTGAGAGTTTGGTGAACCACTGTCTTCGAACTTGCTTTAAACCATATAAAGGTTTTTGGAGCTTGCACACCAAGCGTTGCTGTTGATTCCTCTCTCCGTTGCTAAGACAACCAAAGAGAAGATCCATGTCGAAAGATTCATTAAGATCTCTATATAAGAATGCGTTGATGATATCAAGTTGCCACAAAGTCTATCATTTGATAGTTGCAAGAGATAAAAGAAATTTAACAGTGTTGAGCTTTATCACAAGTGCAAATGTGTCAATATGGTTATAACCCTTAGCAACAAGCGTAGCTTTGTAGCACTATGGAGCCATCAGAGTTAAACTTCGTGCGACAAAGCCATGAGGAGGAAGAGTTCCAATAGTCCAAGTTTGATTGGCTTCAAGAGCTTGCAATTCTTCATTCATAGCTGCTTTTCAATGTTCAAACCTGACAGGTTTGTGGTAAAATTTGTTGGATCCGGCATATGAAAATTAGATTGTAATCAATCTAAGATATGATTTCAGGTTTGTGGTAAAATTTGTTGGATCCGGCATATGGAAATTAGATTGTGATCAATCTAAGATAAGATTTGTTGGGTCTATCCTCATTTCGGAATTTGTGTGATCACAATTGTTGGGTCTATCTTTATAATCGGCGCTAGTATGATCATGATTGATGGATTCGTCTTTATAATTGAGACTAGTTTGATCATAATCATTGGATCCGTTGTCTTCGTACAGGACTAGTGTGATTTCATATGCATCAATTCTTTGATTGAAGCGAGAGCTTGAGCTCTCTTTCTTTAAGACGAATTTACCCGCCATAGTGCTTACGGTTTTCTAGCAATCATTTCTCAAGATACAACGACCACATTTTAGAGATAATAATAACACTGCGAATCTCTAGAAACAACGAACTTTAAAGTGTATTGAACTTTCTATATCATGATATCGAATATTAATCTGTCTCTTTTGTGGCGTTACGAAACTAATATCGAGTGATGGATTTAGAAATCTATCCTTCTTTGTAGCATCTCGATGCCATTGCATGGATACAAGATTCATACACTTTTTAGTTTAATTAGCTACTAAATTATGATGGATATGAATCTACATGTCATAGTATGTTTATGGATTCAATCCATGACAATGAGCCAACCAGGAGAGTCTATTTATAAATGTTTAAAAGTTGTCTTCCTATAGACATAACTCTTATAAAAGTGCAAAAATGTCTTTTTGCACTACAGAGTCATAACTGTTGGAGAATAAAATGCTAAAATAGTCATATTTCTCTTTTTAATAATTAACTCAAGCGACATACTTTAGCATTAATTTTCTTTCACCCAAAATTGGTTTTGAGTAACCAAAATCCGCTTAATTAATTGGTAAATTATCCAATTTAACAAAACCAATTTTCCAACAAAATTTTGGATTAGAATGAGATGAAACTTGTAAAAGTAGTTGACAGCTTATCGTGTGATAAGTAATTAGATAAGGGATAAGAGGAGTCAATGCAAGGCTGACCAGTGGTAGAGATCAGACTGCAATGGTAGTCTTTTAGATAAGAAGTCTAATGAATTATGCCATTAGTCTTATAGAAAGATTGTAGTTTAAATTCAGGAGCATTACCAGACCCTATCGTTTTGATTGAAGCTCCAAATTGAGTATTAATGAGAGCATGAAACTTAGGTATAGCGGAAAGAAAATCAGTCTTAGATTGCATAAGATAGATCCAAGTGAATCCTGTGCAATCATCAACAATGGTCAAAAAATATTTATATCCATTATATGAAGTATCAGATAGAGGACCCTAAGTGTCAATACGTATGAGATCAAAAGGCTTTGAAGCAAATGAAGTGTGAGAAGAGAAAGGTGTTCCTTTAAACTTAGCTAAGGGGCATACAGGACAAGAGGAAGTTTTATTGACGCCAAATGTACTACAATGAAGTTGATTTTGCAAAATTACCAAGTAGTTGGCCTAACCTTTCATGCCATAGAGTAGTGGATATATTGTTTATGCAAGAATTCGAACAAGATTTATAGAATCCATTATTAAGTTCAGCCTTGCCAGTTGTCCGTATTGTCTTGGTGTCCTGAAGAAAACAACAAGAATGTGAGAATTTAACTATAAAATCATTAGAAGAAAGTATAGTGGAATTGTTATCCACATTAGAGCAAAAGGTTAGATGCATGCCAATTATAGACATTAACTAGGCATACTGATCATTGCTTGGAGATTTAAAGAATTCAGTAGAAGTAGATGGTTTGTGTGACAGTTTTTCTGAAACCATATTGATAGAAAAGTTTTGGGATTGCCTTGGACGTTCGATATCTAGAGGGTAGCCATGTATTTTGTAGCACTTTTCTATAGTATGACTAGCTATATTACAATGAGTGGAGAAAGGAAGATTTTTACAGGAATTCTTGGACATTGAACATTGAACATTTTTCAACTCCATAAACTGACAAGCTTGCAGTCTCCTTCTCAATGCCTAACTTTGCTTGTTCTTTCCTCAATTCTCCTCTTCTTTCTTGAAAAGCCAGAGAAGTTCGGCGTTAAACCATGCATCTCAGTAGCTTGAAGAAGTTCACTCTTGAATGATTCTTGTACTTTTTAGAGCAAGGAATAGCTTAACTCTAGTATAGTGCGATGCAACATCAACGAGTGACCTCAAGCGTCCTCCACAAGGAAAATATCTTCATGTATTTGCTCGTCTCTTTGATCAGTTCAACCTTTTAGAGCTTTATATGTAGAAGCCCCTCAAGTAAAGTTCTTAAAATTTGTTGACATGTTTGTTCCCATAAAGGCTTGAAAAGTAGTTCCTCAACTGTAGTCTTTTAGCCCACAAGGTGCAAAAGTGGATTAAGCAGCAAAACACCCATGCAAAATTGATGTAAAAATTTGAGCCTTTCCT
>JACFYI010003493.1:512181-527473 GCA_014898755.1 Handroanthus guayacan | reverse complement strand
ATTTTTGATAACATTAGCAACTCAATTAGAATCGGCTTTAGGATGGCCCCTCGTTCAAAGATTGTCTTCACCATATGTATGTTGTAGATTACATTTTCGAATACCAAACAATTTATCTACCTCATGTCTAGATGTATATATTCTCCATTTACAATTTTCATCCGTACAAATTACTATAATCTTCTTACTATCATTTTTTTGGTATACAAAGGACCGTCGAGTAGCAATAGCATAATTTTTAATTTTTATTCGAAATTCCTCGGCATTGTTGAATGTTTGACCCTTTCCCTTGATACAATGGCTCCAACTATCTAGTGAGTTCCCTTCTAAAGTCGTATCATGCTGCTCACTTATAGAGGCAACATCCCCCTCTATTTTACTCCTAATATGGGTTAAATACAAATTAATAACAAATAGTGTAGTGTCAGCACTGGAGTATTAAAATGCACCCATGCAGTATTAAAATACATCAATGCAGTACTAAAATACATAAATAAATTATTAAAATACATACAAAAAGTATTTCAACCAATGATAATACAATAATTTTATATACAAAAAAATGAAATATTAATATGAAGATTTACCTACAGATAAGGCTAGCTTCCTTCCCAAGTCCCGTGGGTTCATTTTTTCGAATGATCATCATATCAATAATGGTCAATTTCAAGCACAGGTGGAGACGCACCATATTGGAGATGTCGCCATCAGTATTCAAAGTAACATACATTTTTTTATGGGGAGCAAGATATCGAATTGTGAAAAGTTGAGGGCTTATTTCAGATCATCTTTTTGCAAGCTCAAAGTATATCTCAGCCAAACTCATTGAATTATAAATTGACAAGATATAGAGCTCATCATTGTAAATACAACTCCCTAATAATTGAATTTGAGATCATTGCACACTTACTGACATTTTGTAGAACTTGAACTTTGGGGGGAAATAAGAACTTTTGGGAAAACTCTCCACCTGCGTGTGTGCGGTTCGAGGTGGTGCGTGCGGTTGTTCGCAGTACATGCGGCGCTGCGTGCGGCGGCGGTCTTGGTGGCACTTTCTGTGGGAGCCTGTGGTTGGATATGGAGGGGAAAATTAGGGCAATTGATTGGAAGGGATGGAAGAATTGTGAAACAAAAGAAAACTAATAATTAATAAGTGAAGGACATTTTTATCAAAACAAATGAATAGGGAGTAAAGTCTAAAATGAAACTTGAAATGGGGAATCAAAACAAAAAATGTTCTGATTGGGGACTGAACATGAAAATGAAAGTAGGATTAGCTACTTTTTAATAAAATCCCCTAAAATATATATTTCAAGTGGAATACTGTGGGAAGATAATTTAATATTCAACTTAGGGACACATCGCTTCCCCATGAGCCATGATGGCCTATCAACAAGGCGGCTCAAAATCGCAACTAAAGCTCTAATGGATATTTGAAAATTCGATTATTGTTTGTATTTGTATTCATTTAACGTGGATATTTTCATATTCAATTAGTAGATGTTCGATTATAAATGGATACGAATATGGTAATTATGTATTCAATTCGTTTAATATCCACTTCGAATATATATCTGTTTATATATTTAATTATCTGTAATTTAATTATACCCATTAACCAATTAATAATATTTAAAGAAAATATTATAATAAAAATATATTCCAATTTTTCATATAATATTTTAAATATAATATTTGGAATTTTAGTTGTCATTATTATTCTTATACTAAAATATATATTTTAAAAAACAAATTAGAAAAGTCAATATTCTAACTCATTGGATCTATCGATTATGTTATGTTCGAAGTCCTACCCATGGCGACCTGGTTGAATTGGGAGAAGCTGTAGGTATTATTGGAGGCCAATTGATTAGAGAACCGAGTACTCAATTAACATTAAGAACTTTTTATATTGGCAGAGTCCTCAGGGAGAGTACTGCAGAACATGTGCGAGTCCCTTCTAATGGAAAAATAAAATCCATTCAATTCAACCACATTTGTAGTTTCATTTTTCATACAAAACTAAAAACCAATAAGAAAATAATTTTTTCATTTTAATTTTTGAAAAAATGAAATTAAAATGTGAACCTAATAACAAGGTCTTAACCTTTTTTAAAAATATTAGGGGAAATAATAGTATAAGAAAGAAACAAGTGACTTAGAATAGTTTGTTTGAGCTTCATCCACATGGAGAAAAAAAAATGAATAAGTGGAGAATACAAGGGTCTATAAACGTAAAGGAATAGAAGTGAATTAGTTTGTTTGAACTTTGTCCCACATTGGAAGAAAAGCGATAAGATAAGAGTACAAGAGGCTATAAATGTAGAGGAAAAGAGAGAACATATTGTGAATTATTCTTTGGCATTTTATAAAAGAAAAAAAAATAATTTGATTGGACATGGATATATCCGAATTCGGTTAATATCCAATGGATACAAATTCAGATATTATGTAACAATCCAAAAAATTCCCCTAATTAAATTTCAAGACGAAAAAATTTATCTAATTAAATTTCTAGACAAATATTTCCCTAATTTGATTTTTGAACTCTCAATTTTCAATCGATAGGCATTTTAAAATATTTTTGAGAAAAACCCTAATCGGTAATCGATTTCTCATCGATTTGAGATTTTTCTCCCAATAAAAAATATTTTATTACTTCCAAAAAATTTATTTTACACCCAAAAATTATTGTATACATTATTTTGGTGGAAGAAATGATTTTAGTCCAATTTATAGCCAATGATTTTGTAACACCCCGGATCCCGGTGCATTTCGCTCCGTGATTCGGAACGCTACTCGCGATCGGATAGCTAACTAAAGCCAAAAACATAAAATCCAATACGTAAAATTCATAACTTAACATTCCAATATACACCAACATTACAAGCCATTTTTTTTTTCAAAATACATTTGAAATCCGAATTACATACTAACATACCCAAGGTCCAACAAATTCTAACTAGATCGAGATGTTCATAATACATATTGTCAAAAGGAAACCATCATCACTAGCGGATAGCTATCAAGTTATACAAGTCCATCAGGCTTATTTCCTACATAATATTAATGAAATCATAAGTTCACCGACTCAGTAAAATTTACGGCATAGGACAAGGACTATGAGATGAGCCAAATGAAGAACGTGTAATATGCAAGACATGAATGTGATTTCAAGATAAACATATAAACATTCAAACGAACGGAACAAACGGATAACATGCAAGCTTATATCACATTCATGTAATCATATGGTTGAAGCAAATATTTGGTGGATCTGTCACCCTTATATCTCCATCGTATATCAAACATGTCAACCTTATCCCTCCAATACTCCTCAAGGAGTGTAAGATATACATGAAGGCACTGTCGACAACCTCGTGCCTCGGAGTAGCCCTTCAGAATCGTACCTCCAGGATTCATCCGGTCTACCCACCATGCAGGAATTTCCAGGGGTTTCGATTGTCGACCCGATGTCGCCCGATCAAATCCCCCTGTACGTTCCCAGGGCCCAACATACGAACATTCATATAGGTTTAGGAACGAACGAATCATATCAAAACGTATACGAACAATCATGATCATATAGCCACATAAGCTCAGATTCAACGAATGAACGAATCAAACATACGAATCCAATTTTGGACCATGAACTAGAAAAGATTCTGGTTTTCAAGGACTTAAACATGTTTGAAAGGGAGATATGCACATAAGTGACAAAATGAAGTAGAAAATAGATCATCATATTTTAATTTAAATCCAATAGTCGAAGTGCTATAGCACTCCTACAAAGTGTTATAGCATGCTGGCATCAGTTTAAGTGAAAATAAATTTTTTATTCTAGTAGCCGAAGTGCTATAGCACTTCTGAAAAGTGCTATGGCACTTTGGCATCAGTTTTAGCAAAAATTTAAATTCTTCTTTCCAGTAGCCGAAGTGCTATAGCACTTCTAAAAAGTGCTATGGCACTCTGGCATCCATTTTAGTGAAATAAAGTTTTCTTCTTTCCAGTGGCCGAAGTGCTATAGCACTTCTGAAGAGTGCTACGACACTTCGGTGTCTGTTTAGCAAAAATATATATATATTCCTCTTCTCTTTTTTTTTTCCTCCACGTTTCTGGACTACATTCCAAGCCTCCGAAAATTCCATTTTCAACAAGGATTTTCAGATTTACATTTTAAGTTTATTTTACATGTTAGAGTGGAAAATTTGATTTTTTAAGTCCTTGATCATTTTTCTTTCCATTTTCACATCAAAATTCAAAATTGTCCAAGAGTCCAAAGTTTGAAGAATACATTCATGCTAGGAATGAGGATTCTCAACAAGAGGTTCAAGATATCATTCAAACGGGAATGGAGCCAACAAATCAAAGGTGATCATATAAACCGAACAAAAGCTCCATATTATAGTTTAGATCAACAATGGTCACAAGATTTCATATAGAGACAATAGAGAAAAGCCATAAATCTTACCTCATCCTAAGCTTTTAACCGAAGTGTTAGATTGATCCAAAAGAGATTCACAACCTATTAAAATGGAGATTTCAAGCTTAGATCAGAATGCATCCTCATATCTACCATATATACGTATACGTATCCATATTCCTTAGCAAGAAACTTGTGTTGGAGAGTGTTCTTTCCTACTTCTTCCCCTCTTTTGTCAAATGCTAGAATAATAGTTTTATTATGAGTGTAGCTTTTCTTTGAGATTTGAAAGTTTCAGAAAATGTTGTGTAATAAAACAAACTAGAGAGCATAACTTTGCTTTGCAAGAGTGTGAAAAGAGAAACCGTCTATCTTCTAGTCTATTTATAGAGAGAGAAGGAGGGCTTGGTTGCAAAGAAGACTTGGCCAAGGGTTCTAATTGCAATTTTCATAACATTTGGGTGACATGAAAGGATGAATGGGAGTTGGTGAGGGATTTCCTCACCTTCCCCTGCTGCTGATGATTTGCAGCAGATTTTATCTTTTTTTTTTTTTTTTGAAATTTTGTTAATTATTTGGGATAATTGTTGGGCCTGGATTTGGGCTTGTGTTGGGCTTGGTTTATGGGCCAAAAAGGTTCATTTTGGGGCCGAAAATAGGGCTTAAATGAGATTTCGATTGTACGAAAAATTTTCGAGTGCAAGAAAATTATTTTGACAATGGAACAATTTTCGTAATTGCAAAAATATTATATCGGTTGAAAAACAAAAAGTTATGATTTTAATTAGGGAAATTTTTGGGGTATTACACTTTTCCCCCTTAAGAGAATTTGGTTCCCAGATTCATACCTCATTCGAAGAAGTGAGGATACTTGTCTCGCATCTCATCCTCACATTCCCAAATTGCTTCTTCTACTTTCTGATTTCTCCAAAGCACCTTAACTTGAGGTATCTTACGATTCTTAAGCTCACGAACCTGGGAATCTAGGATACGGACATGTTGTTCTATATATGTAAGATCACTCTGGAGGGGAACATCGAGATGTTTGATGACGTGCGAGGGATCAGGATGATATTTTCTCAACTGAGATACGTAAAACACATTATGGATCCCAGTGAGGTTAGGCGGGAGATCTAGTCGGTACGCTATAGGTCCAACTCGTTCCACCATCTTGAAGGGTCCTGTATACCTAGGGTTTAATTTTCCATGTTTGCCCGTTCTTCGAATCCCTTTCTATGGAGCAATTTTTAAAAATACTCGATCTTCAACACTGAATTCTAAATCTTTTCTTCGCTTATTAGCATAGTTTTTCTGGCGATCCTGGGCTGTTTTCATATTTTTCTTGATGATCCGAATCTTATCTATTGCCTCTTGGATCATCTCAGGTCGCAATGCATCTCTTTCTGGATTCAAGGTGCTCTTTATCTCATCGAAATCCCAGTGAAAGACCGACCTACACCTTCTACCATACAAAGCTTCGTATGGTGCCATCTAAATGGAAGCTTGATAGCTGCTATTATAGGAAAATTCTATCAGAGGTATATGCTTATCCCAATTTTTAGGAAAATTCAAAACACATGCTCGCAGCATGTCTTTCGGTGTCTGAATTACCCTTTCAAATTGTCCATCAGTTTGGGGATGTGCAGCAGTACTGAACAACAATTTCATCCCCAGATGTTCTTGCAAGTGTAACAACCCAAAAATTTCTCTTCAAAATAAAGGGAGAAATATAACCGGATATGTCATCTGTGAGTGTAACAAGATTCAAGATAAACAGAGCATCTACTGAAATCATTAATAGTTAAATCAAATTACAATAGTTCAAAACTAAGTCAGAACTTCACAAAGTAAATTTAAAACATCTAATGGAATTCTATTACATCATTAATTATTTCTCTTTCTCTCTCTTCTACCCCAAGTTACTTCTGATAACCTGCAGAAGAGAATAGAAATAGTAAGCCTTTGAGAGCTCAGTAAGGTGATGTGAATCAAGTCAAGGGTACAATTTGATTTCAATTGGAGAAATAGGACGTTGCCCTCACCGAGGAATGAGTGAATCAGGCATGCAGAATAAAATGAACGAATAATAAGAATTTAATTATAAGGGACCAAATATTCAAATCAAGTAATCGAGTATTTAAGTCAAGTTCAAAACATATCGCTGAATAAAATTAGGGAATGTGTACATTTGTAGAACCAATCTATTAAGCGTGCATTTCGCACCAAGCTGTGCAATATTTATACCAAATCAAGTAGTCGGTTGTTGCAACATCACATAATCTCTTTTCGGCAAGTGTTCACGTCCTTAACCCCCGTGGATTAGGCAAGTGGTATTAACCATCATATGGTCAAAAGTTCTTGTACACGAAGGTCAATAAATCAAGTTATAAATACATATTTCTATGCATTTATCAAACTAATAGCAAATCAAGTCCGTATGAATAAAGATTGACATCAGATATGAAAGGAAGAGCTAATATTGACATCAGAGAACGAATACAATTGAGCTACTATATAAAAAAAGTATTAGGAGGAACTCTTACGAAATCCATGATATCAAGATACCAATTATGAAAAGAACAACTAATTGAGTTTCAAAACTGATATATGGACAATAATTTCTCATGGAACGAATGCGATCATTACATAATATATATTTACAAATATAATAGCAAATGAAGCTCATAGGAACAAACATACGGAATGAAAAAATTATATATATTCAAGAGAGTATCGAAAATTCATGAAATCCAATAATCACACATGTTTACGAAGATAATAAGATAAAATCAAATTGATAGGTGCACATCAAATTCTCAAGGAACGGAATACGATCAAACTACCATACGAAAGGAGTACTGGTAGAGAATCCTTACCTTGATTTGCCTAAATATGGATATGTTGTTTGTAAATCTCTTGATTCCTTCACAATCCTAACACATGACCACATATATATAGTAGATGCAAATTTTCTAAAGGTTGGTGGCTAAGCAAATCTCAAACCATTTCCATGAAATTTCCCAAAAACTTGGTGGCTAAGTGAAGGGTGACTTATGGCTTATTTCTTTAAATAAACTGGCTATATATATATATATATTTAATGAAGAATTGCTTCTATTAATTAAACTTTAATTTCAACCAGTTATATTAATATATATATATATTAGGTTTGTTCAATTTAGACACACCGATATATATATTTTTAAAATTCTCTATTTACAAAATAAAAGAGTATTTTATTATGTTTATACATTATTTAAAATTTGCAAGAGGAATCCGTAAACATTTTAAACTTATGATTTTCATTTTGAATTAACTTTTAGTACAAGTTGTAAGCAAAATGTATAATAAGTTATCATATCAAGTCACGTTAGCAAAATTTTCACTGTTAAAATTATATCAAATTAATAATAATAATTTGCAGAAAATTATAAAATTTCAGGCTATTACATTCTCCCCAACTTATAAAAAAATTTCGTCCTCGAAATTTGAAATAGGAGAAGTTAATACTAACCACTTAATCAAGAAATAGATGTGGATATTTCTTTCGCATAGCTTCCTCATATCGTTGGTTTTGCCATAATACTTTGACTAGAGGGTTAATCTTGGTTTGAAGGACTTGATCCTTACGACCTAGTATCCTTACAGGGATCTCCTCATAGGTCAATTGTTCATCGACCTCCAAAGGTTTGAAATCAATAATGTGCGATGGGTCTGATACATATTTACGAAGGGATGACACATGGAAAACATTATGAATACGATCAAGTGCTGGTGGTAAAGCTAATTTATAAGCCAACGAGCCTACTTATTCTAGTATCTCGAAAGGTCCAATGTACCTGGGGCTCAACTTACCCTTCTTTCCAAATCGTAGTACTCTACACCATGGGGAGACTTTGAGAAACACTTTATCTCCAACTTTAAATTTCACATCTCAGTGATGTAGGTTAGCGTAGCTTTTCTGCCTACTCTGAGCTGTCTTAATTCGTTCTTGAATTAGACGGACTTTTTCAGACGTCACCTGAATAAGCTCAGGTCCAAGTATGCTTCGTCCTCCAACTTCGTTCCAGCAGCTTGGCGATTGACATTTCCTTCCATAAAGGGCCTCGTATGGTGCCATCCCAAGGCTTGCATGATAACTGTTATTATAAGCAAACTCTACTAAGGGTAAATAATCGTCCCAATTCCCTTTGAAATATAGGACACAGGCTCGTAACATATCCTCTAAGGTCTGTATAGTCCGTTTAGATTGACCATCTGTCTGAGGATGAAAAGTCGTACTTATGTCCAATCTTGTACCTAATGCTCGTTGCAAGCTCTCCCAAAATCCTGAAGTGAAATGAACATCTCGATCGAACACAATCGAAATAGGTACACCATGCAAACAAATTATCTCATTGATATACAGAGTAGCTAACTTTTCTTTCAGATCCGTCCTTCGAATAGGTAAAAAGTGAGTAGACTTGGTTGGTCGGTCAACAATTACCCATATACGATCATGTTTCCTAGTGGTCAAGGGTAGGCCATCTATGAAATCCATACTGATGCATTCCCATTTCCACTAGGGAATTGCTAGAGGTTGCACCAATCCTAATGGTCGTTGGTGCTCCGCTTTTACTTGCTGGCATACTAAGTACTTAGATACAAATTCTGCGACATCATTCCTCATGTTACTCCACCAGTATATATTATGTAAGTCCTTGTACATCTTAGTGCTACCAGGATGGGCAGCAAAAGTTGAATTATGTGCTTCGAATAAAATATCCTTCCTTAATCCAGCATCATCCGACACCACTAGTCCATTCCCAAGATAAAGTACTCGATTGGTATCTATGCAAAAGTCTTTAAACATGCCCTTCCCAATTCCTGTGATTATATACTCGACATATGGATCATGTTTTTGAGCTTCTTTAACTCAATTAACCAAAACTGGTTGAACAATCAAAGTTGCAAGAAAACCTCTATTATTTGCCTTTACAATCTCTAAGCTGAAATGTAAGATCTCTTGAGCTAGTCTAGGCAGAGATGTAAAGGATGCTAGCATAGATTGGTTCTTACGGCTTAAGGCATCAGCTGCCACATTTGCCTTACTAGGATGATAGTGGATAGCACAATCATAATCCTTCAGGAGTTCCAACCATCTCCTTTGCCTTATGTTGATATCTTTAGGGTAAAGATATACTTCAAGCTTTTGTGGTCAGTATAAATGTCACACTTTTCACCGTATAAGCAGCGCCTCTAGATTTTTAATGCAAAAACTACAGCAGCTAGCTCTAGGTCATGTGTAGGGTAATGCTTTTCATGGATTTTCAATTGCCTTGAAGCATAGGCAATTACTTTTCCATTTTGCATTAATACACAGCCTAATCCTTGCTTTGATGTATCACTATAGATAATAAATCCTCCGATACCCGAAGACAAAGCTAAGATAGGGACGAAAATTAATCTTTTCTTCAACTATTGGAAACTATTTTCGCATGCTTCCGTCTATACAAACTTCATATTTTTCTGCGTTAACTTAGTTAACAGCATAGCTATCATAGAAAATCCTTCCACAAATCTACGATAATAACTAGCTAGTCCTAGAAAACTCCTTATCTCGCTCACTAAGGTTGGCTGCTTCCAATTCCGTACCGTTTCAATCTTCGCAGGGTCAACTGAGATTCCATTCTTAGACACAATATGTCCAAGGAAGGCAACTTCTTCGAGCCAAAATGCACACTTCTTTAGCTTAGCAAACAACTTATTCTCCTTTAATTTTCCTAATACCAACCGTAAATGACGAGCATGCTCCTCAGTCGTCTTCGAATATACCAAAATGTCATCAATGAATACAATTACAAATTGGTCTAAGTATTCCTTGAAGACACAATTCATTAAGTCCACGAAAACTGCTGGTGCATTTGTCAATCCGAATGGCGTGACTACAAATTCATAATGGCCATGACGAGTTCAAAAAGCCGTCTTCGGGATATCCGACTCTTTCACCCTTAACTGGTGATAACCTGATCTTAGATCAATTTTGAAAAATATTGAGCTCCTTGTAATTGATCGAACAGATCATCTATATGAGGTAGAAGGTATTGGTTGCAGATGGTCAACTTATTAAGTTCTCGATAATTGATGCAAAGTCGCATACTACCATATTTTTTCTTTACGAATAAAACTGAAGCTCTCCAAGGTGAAACACTCGGGCGTCTAGCACCATTCTCAAGCAGTTGTTGTAACTGCTTCTTTAGTTCAACAAGTTTCATTAGGGCCACTCGGTAC
Source organism: Handroanthus guayacan (assembly GCA_014898755.1). Classification (NCBI taxonomy): domain Eukaryota; kingdom Viridiplantae; phylum Streptophyta; class Magnoliopsida; order Lamiales; family Bignoniaceae; genus Handroanthus; species Handroanthus guayacan. The sequence goes on along the minus strand of JACFYI010003493.1, from coordinate 516,780 downwards.
GGTGCTCTAGAAATAGATTGTGCTTCAGGAATGAGTTCAATGCTGAATTCAACTTCATGAACCGGTGGTAATCCCGTAATTTCTTCTTGAAACACATCGGGGTATTCCTGAACCACAAGAATATCTTCAAGCTTAGGTGCAGATTTCTCTAAGTCAACTACATGTACTAGAAAGCCTTCGCATCCTCTTTTTAAAAGACGACGTGCGGTAAAGACCGAGATTAAAGGTAGAAGAGGATTAGATCTAGTCCCTTGAATATAACATATTGCCTCTCCAGGTTTAGCAAATGTTACTACCTTACTTCGGCAATTAATGCTAGCATGACTAGCTGATAGCCAATCCATGCCCAAGATAATATCAAAACCATTGATATCAAGTGGAATGAGATTAGCACTAAACTTGTGGTTATCAAATACAAGGGGACAATCTTTAAAGATAGCAGTAGCAAGAAGTGAAATGCCTACTGGTGTCCCTACATTCAATGATTTTGCTAGAGGCACAGAAGGAGTAGTAACATAACGAGCACAATGCAGTGAGATAAAAGAGTGTGAAGCACCTAGATCTATCAATGTACAAGCTTTAAAACTTCCAATGATAATAGTACCTGTGACCACGTCATTAGCATTAGAGCCTCCTGCTCATTCATTGCATACAGCTTAGGTGGAGCCATATTATTTTGGAGTGGCGGTGGTATGACTAGTGTATTGACAGGCAGTCCCCAAAAGTGCTGCTGGTTGTTGTTTTCCAATGTTGGGGTCGTCCTTGATTAGCTATTATGTTTCCTTTTTGGGCATAAGGACATGCACTAATCTTATGCTCCATAGATCCACATTGAAAACAAGCACCTGTAACATGCGACATACACCTCCATGTACTTTACCACAAGTTTGACACAAGGTTGCTTGTGCTTTTTGGGATGGATTATTTTGATATTTGTTAAGATTTTCTCTCTGAAAATGGTTGTTTCGATATTGTGACTTGTGTTCCCCAACTTTTTCTTTGCCTTTTTCTTTTTCCTCCCTATCTCTCTTTTTGTGGAATTCAACTCGATTTGTCTCATTCTTTAGGTTACTTTCTTCAAAGTATAGTTTATTGTCTTTCTCAATCCTTCGAGCTAGTTCCACAGCGTCTTTATAAGTTTTTGGAAATCCTCCAACTACAAACTGACGAATTTTAGCATCAAGCCCATGCACAAACCTTTCAATCCTCTTCTCCTCAATTTCTACGTTTGTAAGGGAAAACCTTGACATGCGAGAGAATTTATTCTCATATTTAGTCATTGTTTCCTTCCCTTGAGTCATGCTTAGGAACTCACGTTCCATCTCCATCCTAATAGTAGGAGGGAAGTATTGATTGTAAAATACTTTCTTGAAATCCTCCCAAGTTATATCCTCTTTCTCTTCCTCCGTTATTCGTCTTTTCTCAGACCCCCACCAATCAAGTGTGGCTCCTTCTAGTTTGTGGGTGGCAAATCGAACTTTTTTGTTTTCAGTAGGTTCAAGGATTCGAAAATTATGCTCCATCCCATGAATCCACTCTTCAGGTTCAAGTGGGGTGGTAACTTCTTTGAATTCCTTGGGGTTCTAACGGATAAACCGCTCAAACAACGATGCGGTAGGTACTTGCACAATACGAGTAACTTGCCTAGTGGGTTGGGAAGCGTTCCTTCATCCTCGATTTCTGAATCTCAACATCCTATAATTCAGTAATGGTTATTTTGAATTTTGATTTAACAAATCAATGCAGTAATAGGAATGGAAAAATCTTTTTACCCAATCCTACCCCTTTCTCTCTATTATTACTATTCTAAATGTCTTTTCCATTTAAGATGTAAAGTCTATGCTCTGATACCAACTGTAATGACCCAAAAATTTCTTTTCAAAATAAAAGGAGAAATATAACCGGATATGTCACCTATGAGTGTAACAAGATTCAAGATATACAGAGCATCTACTGAAATCATTAATAGTCAAATCAAATTACAATAGTTCAAAACTAAGTCAAAACTTCACAAAGTAAATTTAAAACATCTAATACAATTCTATTACATCATTAATTATTTCTCTTTCTCTCTTTTCTACCCCAAGTTACTTCTGATAACCTGCAGAAGAGAATAGAAATAGTGAGCCTTTGAGAGCTCAGTAAGGTGATGTGAATCAAGTCAAGGGTACAATTTGATTTCAATTGGAGAAATAGGACGTTGCCCTCACCGAGGAATGAGTGAATCAGGCATGCAGAATAAAATGAACGAATAATAAGAATTTAATTATAAGGGACTAAATATTCAAATCAAGTAATTGAGTGTTTAAGTCAAGTTCAAAACATATCATTGAATAAAATCAGGGAATGTGTACATTTGCAGAACCAATCTATTAAGCGTGGATTTCGCACCAAGCTGTGCAATATTTACACCAAATCAAGTAGTCGGTTGTTGCAACATCACTTAACCTCTTTTTGGCAAGTGTTCACGTCCTTAACCCCCGTGGATTAGGCAAGTGGTATTAACCATTATATGGTCAAAAGTTCTTGTACACGGAGGTCAATAAATCAAGTTATAAATACATATTTCTATGCATTTATCAAACTAATAGCAAATCAAGTCCGTATGAATAAAGATTGACATCAGATATGAAAGGAAGAGCTCATATTGACATCAAAGAACGAATATAATTGAGCTACTATATAAAACAAGTATTAGGAGGAACTCTTACGAAATCCATGATATCAAGATATCAATTATGAAAAGAATAACTAATTGAGTTTCAAAACTGATATATGGACAATAATTTCTCATGGAACGAATGCGATCATTACATAATATATATTTACAAATATAATAGCAAATGAAGCTCATAGGAACAAACGTACGGAATGAAAAAATTATATATATTCAAGAGAGTATCGAAAATTCATGAAATCCAATAATCACACATGTTTACGAAGATAATAAGATAAAATCAAATTGATAGGTGCACATCAAATTCTCAAGGAGCGAAATACGATCAAACTACCATACGAAAGGAGTATTGGTAGAGAATCCTTACCTCGATTTGCCTAAATTCGAATTTTATTAATTACGATCCAATTGTTTTCACCCACGAGCTTTTATATATATATATATATGGATATGGATATGTTGTTTGTAAATCTCTTGATTCCTTCACAATCTTAACACATGCCCACATATATATAGTAGATGCAAATTTTCTAAAACTTGGTGGCTAAGCAAATCTCAAACCATTTCCATGAAATTTTCCAAAAACTTGGTGGCTAAATGAACTCAAACCATTTCCATGAAATTTCCAAAAACTTGGTGGCTAAGTGAAGGGTGACTTATGGCTTATTTCTTTAAATAAATTGGCTATATATATATATATTTAATCAAGAATTGCTTCTATTAATTAAACTTTAATTTCAACCAACTATATTAATATATATATATATATATGTATTTTAGGTTTGTTCAATTTAGACACACCGATATATATTTTTAAAATTCTCAATTTACAAAATAGAAGAGTATTTTATTATGTTTATACATTATTTAAAATTTGCAAGAGGAATCCGTAAAAATTTTCAACTTATGATTTTCATTTTGAATTAACTTTTTGTACAAGTTGTAAGCAAAATGTATAATAAGTTATCATATCAAGTCACGTTAGCAAAATTTTCATTGTAAAAAATATATCAAATTAATAATAATAATTCGCAGAAAATTATAAAATTTCAGGCTATTGCAGCAAGCTTCTCCATAATCTCGCCGTAAACTTTGGATGCTGTCAGAGACAATACTTTGAGGAATCCCATGCAATCTTATTATCTCTTTAGTGTAAACTTCGGCGAGTTTTTCGGCATTGTACTGGGTTTTGATAGGGAGAAAATGTGCTGATTTCGTAAGCTTATCAATCACAACCCAGATAATATCACATCCACCTCTTACTACATGTAGACCTATCACAAAGTCCATGGTGATCTGATCCCACTTCTAATCTGGGATTAGGAGTGGTTGTAATTTCCCAGATGGTTTCTGATGGTCTGCCTTCACCAACTGACATGTGAGACACTTTTGGATATATTCTGCTATATCTCTTTTCATACTGTCCCACCAAAACTTCTGTTTCAGATCCTTATACATTTTCTCTCAAACTTGTAGATAGCACTCTTTCTCTCAGATTTGTAGGAACCACAACTCGATTTCTAAATCGTAACAATCCATTGGTGTCAATCCTAAAATTGGGTCTCATCTCACCCTTAAGCTTCTGAACCCAGACATCTCCTTCTTGGGCTCTTTGTATCTCACTATATATCTCTATGTAGATGCTCGTGTTTGCTAACTTTCCCTTTCGGCGTAGAGCATCCGCAATGATGTTTGCTTTTCTTGGATGATAGGTAATGGTAAAGTTATAATCTTTCAAGAATTCTATCCATCATCGTTGTCTCAAATTCAAATTCTTTTGACTGAAAATGTATTTTAAACTCTTGTGATCGGTGAAAACTTCCACTTTAGTGCCATATAGATAATGACGCCATCTTGCTAAAGCAAAGACCACCGCTGCTAGCTCTAAATCATGAGTGGGATAATTTAGCTCATGATTCTTC
>JACFYI010003493.1:497150-512081 GCA_014898755.1 Handroanthus guayacan | reverse complement strand
CTTTTGACCCCAAAAATCCTCTATAAATAGGTCCACTTTAGCTCAAAAGTTTCTACAGAAACTTAACTCTCCCTTTGCAAAATATTTTGACACTTTGCACTCCACTTGTCCATAAAATTGATTTCAGCAACAAGGGGGATTCTAGGTAGTGTATTCTCATCCTAAGCTCTTATTAAGTGACTTAAGACTTGTGATTTAAGAATGGTTAAATGATATGTATGATTAGTGATTAACATAAGTAAGTATATGGTTATAGGTGTTGGACTAAGTTTAGATCATTAATATTCACAAGTTTAGCTACAAGAGGTAAGACTTATGACTTCTTCATCCCCCATATGAGCCTATGGGTTCAAATATTTGAATATGTAAATCCCATTCTAAATGAATTATCTTGACTCTTATATTGATGCTTGGGATTGAGTTTTGAATGATGGACCATGGACTAGGACGAGAAAATGAACTAAAAATTTGATTGAAAATAAGAGATATAGGCAAAACCGTATTTTTTGACATTAAAACGATCTTTCGAAAATTCTCAAAACCAAGGTTTAACACTAAGATTTATAAATGTTATTACACTATTTCAAAAATGTGTATTTGGAACAAAAACGGTAGATTTGAAATGAAAATGAAAGAAAAAGAAGTAACAAATAACTTTTGAAAAAATTGATTTTAGTTACTTTCTTTAATTTCTTAAAATGGTTAGGCTTAGAATTTGATAGAACATACTTCACAAAAGTTGTAGGAAATATTATGATGATTTTCTAGAAAATTAAAAAAAAAAAAAATTTCTCTCGGTTACTGTTAGGGCGCTAGAGCACCAAAACGGAGGCTTAAGCGCCCATTCCAGTAGCCATTTCGGCTACTGGACGCTTGAGCGCCCGAATGGGTGCCTGGGCGCGCATTCCAGTAACCTAATCCCTCAATTTAACCCTATTTTGCTAACTTAAGTCCGTATTTTATTTTTTCAAGATATTTTAAAGATTTTTAATGGTTTTCTTATGTCCGAAGTTAAGACGGATCATTTATTGAACTTCTTTTTCACTATAAACCTCTACCGATTAATATCAATCTTTTGAATATGTCTAAGAATTATGTTTTTAAAATATTTCGAGCTTAGGAATGATTTTATATGTTCCAATCGAATTGTTTGTATCTATGATTGTTCGAAAATTTTCACTCTTGTTGAAACAACCCAATTTTAAATTGGGCATTCTAACGCCCATTCGATTATGTTTTGATTTTGATTTACCAAACCAAGTCTATACCTTATTTCTTGAGAATATTTCAAGCTTTTAAAATAATATCCCTAAGTCTAAGATCCAAACTTGATTCGTATGTTTGATTCGTTTGTCCGTTTGATATAAGCCATTGTGGCCATATATCTCTGATACGTTTCGTTTGATCTTATTCTGAACCCTTTGATTTATATGAATGACCAAATTCTGAATCGTTTGTTTGATATGATCGGCCAATTGAAAATGTGCCCGATGCAGCTATAGATACCGATATGTTTCTGATATGTTGAGTTTATTCCAAGCCTATATGAATGTATGAATGTTGGACCCTGGGAATTTTCAAGAGTGTCGGATTGGGCGATATCGAGTTGACAATCTGAGCCCTTGGGAATTCCTGTATGTTGAATAGCTCGGAGGGGCCCTGGAGATAGGATTCCAAAAAGTTACTCCTGAGACTCGTGATCGACCGTGCTGCGGCGACTGTGTCTCAAATATTGTATGGCTCTCCTTGAGTGACGGTTTGGAGAAGCAAAATAGAGGAAAGATTATATGTATGTTATATGTTGGAGTTATAAGGGTGACAGATCCACCAAACGTTTGAATCCTCATAAGCTTTATTAACATAAATGTGACATAAAGTTTATGATACCCGTTCGTTCTGTTCGTTCTGTTGTTCCGAAATATTATATGAGTTCACATTCATGATTTTCGTTCTTGATATGTACATCGTTGAATCTTGTACTCCACTCAATTTTACTGGGTCAGTGGACTCATGATTCCATAAATAATTTGTAGATGTTTAACTTGGTGGATCAGTATGATTGGACAGCTTCCTACTAGAGTTTCTGTTTCCTTTTGGGATATGTAATTATGAATGTTTTGGTTTAGATAGTCTTGGTTGTAATTACGGATAAGTTTAGCTTGTAATTTGGGCTTTGTAATGTATTTTAAAAATTTTCAGGCTGTATTTTGGAACATCTAAATCGTTAAGTTATGATTTTAGTGCATTGAAATTTCTATTTATGGTTTTAGTTCATTTCAGTCCGCGAGTAGCGCATCTGACCTCGTGGCAGAATGCCACTGAAGTCCGAGGTGTTATGCTTGGAGATTCTTGAATGTTGGATAGTTCGAAGGGGTCCTGGAGGTAGGATTCTAACGAACTTCTCCTGAGACTTGTGGTCGACTGTGCTGCGGCAGTTGTGTCTCAAGTATGTATGATTTTCCTTGAGCGACTGCTTGGAGTTATAAGTGGAGGGATAATGATATATGTATGTTATATGTTGGAGCTATAAGGGTGATAGATCCACCAAATACTTGCTTCGGCCTTATATATTTTGACATAAATGTGATAAAGTTTATAAGTTATCCGTTCGCATTATTCGTTCTGAATAATTCGTTATCCGTCTGTATTGTTTGTTCTTGTAACGTCCCGGGATCCTAGAGCGTCCGTCCCTAGGTCCGAAATGGTACTTAACGAAAGTGGAACTAACTAAAATCACAACAATGAAATTCATATCATCTCTTTTACATAAATGTCGGAACTCAACTTAATTACAAGTCAAAACTTTCTAAATTATAACTTCAAATCCTAGAATACAATCCATCTATGTACAGACTCCTAACATATCTCAACTAAAAAAAAAAAGTAATAAATAAATACAAATACCAAAACTAAACATTATAACAACTATTCTAATATAAAGCTCTCAAACTTCAAATGCTCCGCGAGTTAATTTCCTACATGATAAAGGATGGAATCATGAGTCCACTGACCCAGTAAAAATCATGACATCGGACGAAGAGTACAAGATTTGAACAAGAGTCGTGGCAAGAATGAACCATGAATGTGATATCAAAAATAGAATCATTCAGAACGAACAATACAAACGGATAACGAATCGTTCAGAACAAACAATATGAACGATAACTTATAAACTCGATCACATTCATGTCAAAACATATAAGGCCGAAGCAAGTATTTAGTGGATCTGTCACTCTTATAACTTCAACATATAACATACATATATCCTTATCCTTCCACTTACTTCTCCAGGGCAATTGCCTGCTGAGTGTCAAACAAACTCGAGATATAGCCGCCGCAGTGCAGTTAACCACGAGTGTCAGGAATAGCTATTTGGAATCCTACATCCAGGACTCTTCCGAACTACCCAACAGACAGGAATTCCCTTGGGTTTCGACCGTCAACCCGATACTGCCCAATCAAATTCCCTTGAAGATTCTCAGGGCCCAACTTATCAAATATTTCTATGGGTTCAGAACAAACGAAATATATTCAAACATATCAAACAATATTATGAGCTAAATCAATTCAAATGAATGGACTATGGACATATCAGATAATATTTTCAAAAATATTTCAAAAGAATAATTTGTGATTATTTCAATAGTATTTTGAAAATATTTCAAAAGCATGCACAATGGACATATCAAGCAATATTTCCAAAACCTTTCAAAAGATAGAAATAAATCGCATTATATTTTTGAAGTCATTTTCAAAAAATGAACCTCATAACAAAATTTTCAAATAAATAAATCAGAGTTGTGAAAAATATAAACAATACTTTTAAAAATATTTTAATGGAATAAAATCCTGCAGCGATATTTTAAAAATATTTTAGAGAGGTGAAATTCATGAGGTATTTTGAAAACGTTTCAAGGGAAATAAAACATAACCAACACTTGAACGATATTTTCGCGGAGTGAAAATAACTAAAAATACTTTGAAAACATTTTTAAAGAATAAAAATATGGATAATATTTTGAAAACATTTTAAAAGTAGATTTTTACAAGGCAAAATGGAGTTAAAACCATGGAAAAAGATTTAAAAATAAATCAAGCATATATATTTTATAAAACAAGTCAACCAAGTCCATGTTTCCATTTTTTTAATATGACAATACGTATTCGATAATATCTGAAAACTATCAAATATCAAGCAAAAGAAATTACCACAATCATATCCAAATGTCCATAATAGTCATCAAACAAGATAAAGAGTCCATGACAATCCGATAAGAAATAACAACAACGAATTCAAACTCATGCTCCTTACGAGCGAACAAGGAAATGAAATCATAATACAAAAGATTCCATTATTAATGAGTACAAGGGATAGCCATGATTCTTACATCTGATTCTTAAGTTTTATGTCCTGAAATGATATTGAGATCGTCTAATCCATCAAGTTATTTTGAACTATTAACATCAAGATCAATTAAATACTAGAGCATATCTTCGTATCATATAATATCTACAATTCAATTCCAGCAGTGAATTCCTCGACCAATTTAGAATATATCCCATTAAGTTAAAATTGGCAATTTGGTTCTACGACTATCTGGACTTGACAAGGTTTCCAATGGTGGTTTTATAATGAAAATCCGATGAGCGGTTTATTAGTTATAAATTTTTAAATTTGACTAATGGTTCTGCTGTAACCCCAAGTCAGTTTAACAGGTTCGGTTTTAATAAATTTTCTGGGAAGAATACTTCATGGATTTCACAGATTATTAAGTCTATCATTATCTACACTTAATAAGATTTCTAATAAATATTTTTGGGGCTGATTTGATAAAGGAAAGCTTAGGTTTCAATGTTTGAAAATTAGGAATGTGCCGTAGCTCACTCCAGTAGCTCCTCTGCTCCCTTGGGAAATCTGGCAGGTTAGGTTCAAAAGGGATTTTTGATCATTTTTTTCCATATTTTTGAGTGATTCTTGGTCCTAATACTAACTGCACTCGATAATATTTCCAAATGATCATTTTATAGATTTTTTTGATAAGGAAAAGTTAGAGTTTCAATTTTTGGAAGTAGGAAGTGTTGCAAAAAACCTCCCCTGCTCTCGGTAGACTGGCAAGTTATGTTCAAACGGCTTTTTCTATCGTTTTTATCCTTATTTTTAGGTGATTTTTGGTTCTATCAACATCTAAACTTAATGAAATTTTCAATAGTACCTTATATGTAATTTTTGGAGTAGTGTAAGGGGGAGTTTTCAAATTTTTAAAAGTGAGGCATGTACACTGGAATCAGTTATCGAAGAACAAACCAATGTTTTCCAACTTCATTTATTTTAAGAAATCACCTAATCACTAAATCCAAGTGATGATCCACTATAATCCTTATATCTCTAAGGTCAGATTCATAGTTCTCTAAGTTCAAGCTAAGTTTTGCTCTATCAACAATCATATGAGAGTAAATCAAATAAGTTATCACAACAAGCCATAACCGATTTAAAGCCACAACAACTAATATTATAGCAAGAATATCATCCATAGATCTTAAAAAAATGGAACCATGATCTGAATTGATGAATAAAAGGGTGTAGTATTATGATCTTTACCTCTTTTGTGATTTAACCAAGAGTGTCCAAATATTTTCCTCAAGAATACCACTAAATCCTATCATAGAAAGAAACCTCTTAGGTTTTACTTTAATCAAGCAATTAGCCATTAAAATCTTAACTAGATCTTGCCAAACTTGAGGGTTTGTGTGCAAGTGAGGAAGTCCCCTACTATTGGATTTATGGTGAAAATTATGAGTGAAAATAAAAGAAAATTTAAAGAAAAACTCCTCTCTCTAACTCTCTCACTCATCGGCCAAGGAGAAGAAAAGAAAAAGACAAGTGTTTTTCCTATACAAATACACTTCATTCACACACAAGAGAGTCTTTTCCAAATGGTAGAAGACTAATGGCACCTTAGTAAATTTTTTAAAGTTAAAAATGATTATGTTGAGTGACTAAAGGTATGCATTAAATGGGAATTGGATGACTAAGTCCATTCATTAATTAAATTGGATGACTAAGTACATAGTCTTCACCTTGAGTGTCTGTCAATGTGTGTGGCCTTTTTTTTTTTTTGGCTGCATTTTCTTTTCTTTTTTTTTTAATCAAAATTTAAAAATGAGCTTGGACTTTGGATCTAAAAATTGGATAAATGATTAGGCTCAATTTCTTGACTAAATGTGCATGGTTTTGTGTTAAAAATAATATGTTTGGGCCACATTTGATTGAAATAAAATTTTTGGGTGCTAAATCAAAGTAATTTCATCGTTTTAAAGTTTTTTTGACAATAGCAATAAAAATCGTTATAAACAGTGATAAGTTTTAAATGTTAAAACTAAAGATTTAAAAATATAATTATAAATTGTTTTGGGCCAAAATAATATTTAGGATGAGTTTTGGGTATGAAATGAATTTTTTTTATTTTGAGAAAAATCTCAAATTGGTGAAAAATTGGTTGCTTATTAGAGTTTCTCTCAAAAATATTTTAAAACATTTATTGATTAAAACTAAGTATTCAAAATTTAATTAGGGAAATTTTTTCACTTTTAAAATGTATTTTAGGAAAATTTTCGGGTTGTTACAGTTCTGAATGAATCTATTTTTGATATCACATTCATGGTTCATTCTTGCTACGACTCTTGTTCAAACCTTGTACTCTTCGTCTTGTTTATGCTCTTACCGAGCTATTGTTTATGCTTTTACCGAGCTATTCGTTTATATTGCTTGTGAGATAATTGCACTCCTTGGCATGTTCTATTTCATTGTTGAGCTTATTGCCTCTTTACTCTTTTATTAGATTCCTTGTTCTTTGCTATTCCATAGCTATGCTTCTTACTAAGTCAATGGACTTATTCCAATATATTACCATGTATAGGTGAATAAGTATCAGGAGCTCGTTAGCTAAGTTTTACGCTCTTTTGCTTTGTTTTCGTTTGATGGTTTTATATGAATGATGTTGTATATGGCTTGTAGCCATTAGAATTATAGTAGGTTGAAAAGTTTGTACATTATATTATGCTTAGCTTTTGAGCCTTGTAGCCTTGAAACTATAGTTTGTAATAGATATGGAGAGTCTTTGGAGTTGTATAAATTTAATGATATGTTGCTTAGTTATTTCCTTTGTATTTCTATTAGCTTGCGAGAGGTTCGCCTACCCACAAGTAGCGTTGCCGACCCCGGGGCGACCGGTCCTGGTTTCGGGGCATTATATATTATTTCTTGAATATTTGTTGGATACGGATACAAATACAAATATTACATAAATTAATCGGATATGGATACAAATATAATGTATTCGATTCGTTTAATATTCGTTTACACCTCTATTCGTAACCATTCAATTTATTCAAATATGGCGCATCTCGTGCGAAGCGCACATCAACTCCTCATCCTTCTTTTGAAAATTTCACCCTTTTTTATTCACACTTTGCAGGTTTTCCTTTAACAGAGTTCCCTTTATTTCTAAGTTGAATGCCCCTGGTTTGAGTCCATCTTGTCTTCTCCAAGTAGGTTTCTTTCCCTTTCTTTTTGCTTTCTTCTTTTCCTTTCCTATAAATTTAGAAAGGTTTGTCATGTTTTATGGCGTCTTGCCTGAGCCAACGTTCGTCTGCCTCTTCTGACCACACTCAATCTGTAAACACTATTACTTCATGCTTGCGTTCTAAACCTCTTGGTGTCACTCAAATGGTTACTTCCAATGGGGAATCCTCTATGATAGAAGTAAACCCCACCGCTTTCAGGGATACTCAACTTGTGTTTATGAGAAATAAGTATAGCATTTCATTAGATTTTGATATCTTAATCCCCAAACAAGAGAAGTGCCTCTATGTTTCTTTATAGAACAGCTGCAAGTTGGCCTTAGGTTTCCTCTGCCTAGGTTTTTTGAGGAGACTTCATGGATTTTTAATATCCTTCATTATCAGTTTACCCTTAATTTAAGCAAAATGATGTCAGGGTATATCTTGTTGTGTTCATTTCTACAATTTCCCCTAGATGCTTCTACTTTCCATACTCACGTTTTCCCCCATGGCATAGATTGGGGATATTTCTATATGACCTCAAGCGGTGATGCTCACTTTTTCTCTTCTTTGCCCAATGTAAGTAAGCATTGGAAAGAGGACTACTTTTATATTTCTAGTCCTCAGCCATGGGGTTCCCCTATCCATGGATTTACAGTTCCCAATTTAATCTTTCAAGTTAAGTGATTGTAAACCCGCTCATCAAAATCAGCCTGAAGTTTTAAATAAACATCGGTTTGATTTATCCTTTGTTGAGAAAGTCCCATTTTGGGTTTGGTCCTCTTGAAGAGAGGTTGAGTCACTCATTTAGTACTCTCGCTTTGCATCCCCTTTGTTTTTGTATTCACATTTGCCTCTTTCCTAACTCATTCCACATTTGACTTGTTTTTCTTAAAGAAGAGATTGCCATGAATGCTTTTGCGTTTCCGCTAATGAAGCCAAGGAAAATCAAGGGAAGAAACCACTAGAGGAAAGAAAGAAGAAAGGGAAGGCAAATACGCAAACTAAGGTTGCTCCAAAAGGTGCTCTTCCCCACTATCTCCCGTTCAGATCACGTATTCCTTCAGGGAGTTTCAGGCAGGCTTCTATCCATCTAGTAGAGGAAGTTAATGAAGCAATTGAGGTGTCAGATTACAACTTGGCAAGAGGACTCGCTCTGCCTTTGTTAGCTAACCAGCTGTTCCTGCTTTGGATTCTCCAGTGTTTCTTGGAGAGTCTGTCTTAACTGATGATAAACACGCTTTAGGTCGTGGTTTTTTACTACATATTCCAAATGAAACTGACAAGCAATTGATAAATGGGTTGTCCTCTTCAACTCTGGTAGTGCGATGAGCTTTTTCCATAGCTCGGGTGATTTTCTAACACAAAAGGCTTTTTTATTGTCTCTCTCGTCCTTCTTTTTTTTTCCCAATAACATTTTTGTCCGCCTCATGGAGCCTCTTGTTTTATGGAGAGTTCTATTCCCTCTGGTGATTTTTATCTCAATGGGAGTAGGACAGAAGCAAGATCTTCGACCTTACCCAGGAGAACCTAAAGCTACAAAGGGAACTAGAAGATGCCAGGCAGGGTCTGGACCAGTTAGGAGAGCCAGAGAGACAACTTTCTCAGTCAAGAAAGGAGTATGAAGAATCGAATGTTGAATATAAAGGATTAGATAATTAGCTATCAGACCTCGCCTATTGCTACGGCTATGAGGTCAAGAAGGCCAGAGAAGAGGGGTTCTAGGAAGGTCAGGACCATTTCTATAAAGTGTTCCCCAAAATTGAAAGGGGGAAGGCTTTTCTGGAGGATTGTTTTGAGCATAAGGTTCTTGCTTTCCGTAAATTAGATAGATTTAGAAAGGTAGCTACTGAGAAGGTTTTACAATTCTATTATGGTTTTAAATACTTCTAGGAGGAGATCCTCAAGTATGGTTGCCAAAAATAAATGACCTAGCATTCTTGAATGCCAAAAGAGGTTTGCAATGCTTACCTCCTGACTTAGACGGGGAAGAGAAAGATGGCAATATTGCGGAGACAAAAAGTTATGCTGGTGAATTGGGTAGTAGAGATCAGTGTAAAGGTCCATCCACGCACCCCGAGGATGAGAATGGTTCAGGTTCAGTCAACCCAAATGATTTAACTCCAGATGCTACTACTTATTAAAAAGGAATCATTTATTTGTATGATGACTAGAATAGCTAGTTTTGGGGACCGTTTTTAACTTTTGTTTCTTGAACAATGTTTTATTTTGCATGATTATGCTGATCGTGTTTCTATCATGTTTGTTTTGTTTGCATGGGAACATTTGTCATGCTTGTTCCAGTAAAGAATTGTTTAGGGCTATTGTTGCCTTTGTTTTGGCATGTTTTGTGCTTTTTCATTACATAGTTTTTGCTATTTCTGTTTTATTGTCATGTGGGTATTTGCCATGCTCGCTCCAGGGATGGCTAATTTAGATCTACTTTTGCTCTTGTTGCTTCGCACTTTCATTTTGTGCCTTCCTAATTCTCAATTGTACTCAAGACTTACTTTGTACACCTTTGTGCAAGCAAGTTTTGTGCTTTAAGTATCCACGAACCAAATTAGGTCAAGTTTAAATGGAAATTTTTGTTTTTGATTCATGCTGGGGGCTTTGCACAATGTCAAGTTTCAAATTTTGTTACAACTAGATCAGCTATTAAATGTTAGAACCATTTTCTAAGTTCTTTTTTTAAGATAGTTTTAGCACAAGTAGCTTTGTATTTGTGCTCAGATTTGTACTGGAATGGTTTAGCCTAGTATTTTCATTCAATGCGTGCATTCATTTAGTTAATTGAGGTTAACCTACTTTTTCTTGGCACAAGCAATCATGTGTAAGGACAAGAATCCTTTCTAATCAGAACTCAAGAGTTTAGATGACATGCAAAAACTTCCAATTCCATTAATGCAAGTTCAAGAACAAGTAACAGGACATAGCAGACTTTTAACTAAATACCTACGAGACCAGGACTGACACTAAGACATTAAAAGAACAAACATAAAACCTGACTTGATATTTAAACTTCAGACATGACCCATAACTAAGAAATCATGCTCAAAACAGGCTCAACTTTTGACACGAACAAATGTTTTAATAGCACTTCAAATGCTAGACATTTCAAAGCCTATTTAGGGCTTTGCCATCCATGTCCATTAATTTTTAGGCTCCTCCAGGCAATACTGTTATTACCTTGAAGGGTCCTTCCCAAGTTTAATTCAGCTTGCCTATACCCTTAAGAATGTCTGCCCTTCTCAACACCCATTCTCCTTCCTGGAAAGTTCTTGACTTCAGTTTTTTGATTGAAAATGAGTTGTATCCTTTGCTTGTATTTTTGAGCTCTCAGCTCCATTGCTTGTCTTTTTTCTTTTATCTAAGTATTGCCTATATAATTCTTCGTTCTGTTCTGGGTCAAAGGTCATGAACCTATGGGTTTTCACTCGGATCTTAGGTAGAAGTGCATCCATTCCATAGATGAGCCCAAATGGAATGTCTCCTGTAGAAGTTTTGACCGGGATTTTGTATGACCAAAGAACCCCTAGTAGTTCCTTAACCCAGCCAACTCCAGCCTGGCCTAACTTGGTCTTTAAGCCGTGCACGACAATTCTGTTAGTAATCTCAGCCTGATCATTTCTTTGAAGGTGAGAAACTAAACTAAATTTCTATTTTATGTTTATTTCCTTGCACCACTTTTGTACTTTGGATCCTTGGAATTACCTCTCGTTATCTGAAATCAATTCCCTTGGTATGCCAAACCCACATACTATGTTTTTTTTTTTTCACAAGAATTTCAGGATCTCATTTTTTGAGATATTAGAGACAGCTTTAGCCTCTACCTACTTTGTGTAGTAATCCACCGCCACTATGAGGAATTTTTTCTATTCCACTGTAATGGGAAGTGGCCCCACAATATCTATCCTCCACCTTGCAAAATGAGAGGGCTTCATTATGTCCGGCATATTCTCCGCTGGTGTAAGGATAGAAGGAGAATGTACCTGACAATTCTCACATTGTCAGACCAATTTTGAGACATTATTCCTAAGAGTGGGCCATAAATGCGTTACCCTAAATACTTTTCCTACCAAAGCCATCCCTCCAATATGGCTTTCGTAATATGCTTCATGCACTTCACGAAGCACATAGTGCCCTTCATCATTTGAGAGACATCTCCTTAGCAATCCTTAAAAAAACCTTTTAAACAGCATGTCCCCTACTAAGACAAACACAGGGGGAGGGGGGACGGCTAACTTTAATCTTTGTATCATCCACCCCTTCTCCTTTCAAATAGCGAATTATAGGTATTTGCTAGTCATTCTGCTCGTCCATTGTTAAGACTTGCTCCTAAACCATTGAAGTTGACAGCTCCTGCACAATGATTTTAATCGCCCCATATTTAGTGATTACTCCCTAACTTAGATAAATAGTCAGCTTTGACATTTTCATCCGTCGAGATTTTCTCAATTGTCATGTCAAGAAACTATTTTTGAATTCTTTGACTTTCTCAACATATTGCATGATCCACCTGTCCTTGGCCACAAACATGCCCTCAATTTGTTTAAATACTGGGAGTCAAAGAATACCTTTATGCATTCAACTCCAACTAATAGGGTTGTTCGCAGTCCCAACAATAAGACTTCATGCTTGACCTCATTATTAGATGCCCGGAATGCGAGCTTAACAGCCAATTCTGTTTTGTCTCACTTAGGAGAGATCAAGACTATTTCAACTCCTCTTCCATTCATGGTAGAGGATCTATCCATGTACAAGCTCCAATGCTGAGCTCCTATTTCATCCTCCATTGTTGCTTCAGCGATAAAATCTGCCAATGCCTGGGCTTTGATGGCCACGCTGAGCTTATATTTGACATCGAACTGACTAAGCTCCACAACTCACTTTATAAGTTTTCCTAATACTTCAGATTTACTTATTATCTGTTTCAAGGGATGGTGAGTCCTCATAATAACAATATGAGATAAAAAAATAATGTCGCAGCTTTCAAGAAACTGTGACTAAAGCTAAAGTAATTTTTTCATTTTAAAATATCATACCTCAGTAGCATCTAACATTTTACCACATGATAGATAGTCTGTTGCTTGCATTCTTTTTTGTTTAGCATGATTGCACTTACTGTTCGGTCGTAAACTACCAAATATGGATAGAGATCCTCACCCTGCCTCAGTTTGGTCAGTAATAAGAGAGTTCCCAAATATTTTTTCAGATGCCGAAATGCTATTTGAGCTTCGTCTGTCCATTCAAACCTTTTTGCTTTACATAGAGTCTTGAAGAATGGTAGACTACATTTGGCTAATTGGGAGATAAAATGATTCAGGATTGCCAATTGTCCTACTAGTTTTTGTACCCTTTTTATGCTCCTAGGAAGGGTCAGGTTGTATATTGCCTCCACCTTTGCAGGGTTGGCTACAATTCCTCTCTTGCGCGGACACAAAAGGCACATTTTCCCAGGTTGGGCTTCATTCTGAAACGTCCTAAGGTCTGGAATATCTCCTCCAGTCGAGATATGGATGCTGGCCTGTGTGCTATTTACCAACATATCATTAATGTAAATCTCCACGTTCCGACCAAACTAGTTCTTGAACATTTTGTCCACCAGTCTCTGATATGTAGCCCTTATGTTTTTCAAGCCAAAACTCAATGCCACGTAATAGAACATTCCATGAGATCTTACGAGACTTACTCTCTTTCTATCATCAGGATGCAACTATATCTGATGGTAGCCCTACATGGCGTCCATCATGCTGAGCAATTCACACCAAAAAATGGAGTCCATTAACTTGTCTGTTCTGGGCAGTGGGTAGAAATCCTTAGGGCAAACCTTATTGAGGTCCCGAAATCTATGCACATGCAGCACTTGCCCAAATTGTTAGGTATTATCACCACATTAAACAACCATTCTAGAAAATGTATTTCCACTATGTGTCCCGCATCTAACAGCTTTTCCACTTCCTCCTTGATGATGGCATCTTTTTTTGAACCAAAGTGTCTCTTCCTTTGTTTTACCAATCTAGCTACCAAATCTACATTAACTTTGTAGACCATAACTATAGGATCGATGCTCTAAAGGTCTTGTAAGGCAGGATGGTGGCTTCGCATTACACTGGCTCCACGTTGCAACATGATTATTTGCCTTTGGAATGCAATATACTTATGAAGAACAACCTGTACACATTTTTTATCAAAAAGTACAAGAACTTTGAAGTCCGAAAATCCCTTGAGGCAAGGTATTATGGAGGAAATAGTCTGTGGACAAGCTACTTGGCAACATGAAGTCGAAATGCACCTATGCTACCCCCTAACTCTTTAATGACAAGTGAGAATCTCGGGACTGGATTATTTTTTGGGGGTGTATATGCAATGCCTAGAAAGTTTGATATAAATATTATTGTCTTTTTGAAATATGTATAATAATATTTTGACTTTGTTATTCAATTCCCTTAAGAATGAACATTTTTGGCAAACTTAGTACTAATTTGAAGCATGTACCAAAAAACCATTCTATTATAATGACACTAATATATATAACATTATTATAAAGTATGTATATATACATACATGTCATGAAATTGTGTATGACTAATGTAATAACTCGAAAATTTTTCTAATTAAAATTTCAAATCCTCGCTTTTAAACGATAAAGTTTTTTTTGACTTTTTGAGATTTTTCTCACGACCAAGATATTTTATCACATCTGAAAAATTTTTATTACACATGAAAATTATCATATGCATTATTTTGGCCCAAAAGAAAATTTTTAGCCCAAATTTTGGCCCAAAATTTGAGCCCAATTTGCCAAAACCAACCCACAACACTTAAACAAAAAAATAAAAATAAAAAATGACATACATACATATGTACGTATAGTGCTCAGCCAAGGCTCCCTCATAAGGAAGATATTTTAGTTGTATATTACCAAAGAATTTCCAACCAAGCTTAATTAAACATGATGACATTTGGCCAGAGGCCATAAGATACCTCTCACTACATATTCGTAAACGGCAAATCAGTCCCAAAACTTTTTCTATAAGAATTGAGTCTTGTCTTGCAAGATAAACACATTTCTTCTTGCTTCAACCTTTCTATTTGCTAGACAAACACTCTCTTCCTTACTCTAATTTCTTTATCTTCTACACATAGAAAATCCTCATCTTTTCTACCATCTTTCTTCAACCTACCAAAATTCAAGACATCTTCAAAACACTTAAAACTGAAGTTCAAAAGGGGAAAAGATTAAGGTTGAACACTTGGTAAGCTTGAATCTAAAGTATAAAGTGTGCTATGATATAGGCCCTACAAGAAAATATGCTTTTTATTACAAATATTTTTACTTCACTAGAAATAATGTGGTAAAAAGAGATT
>JACFYI010003493.1:482447-492647 GCA_014898755.1 Handroanthus guayacan | reverse complement strand
TTGGACCACATTTAATTGAAATAATATTTTTTGTTGCTAAATCGAAATAATTTCGCTATTTTGAAGTCTTTCAGGCAATGGTGATAAAAATCATTTAAAACGGCGCTATATTTTAAAATTCATGAAATTTAGGGGTAAAATTGAAAATTCAAAAATCTTTTGACCTAAAATATTATTTTTGAAATTAATGGTGTGGTCTTGGTAAGTTTTGGTCGAAAGAAAAATTTTTAAGACGAGTTTTTCTTTTACCAAGAAATTGTAGCTGTAAAATAAAATAATTTTTAAAACTAAGATCTAAATATATAGTTATGGATATTTTTGGAGAAAATTAATAATTTTAATAATTTTTGAATATAATGAATTCTTTAAAAATGATGAAATATTTTTAGTTGTGAGAAAAATCTCAAATCGGCGAAAAATCAATTACCGATTAAAATTTTTCTCAAAACATTTTAAAACATTTATTGATTAAATACAAGGATTTAAAAATTAAATTAAGAAACTTTTCAGGGTCTCACATAAAAAACGGACAAAGTTAGTTTGTGAGATCTTACAATACTGATTAAGGATAAGTAAGAACATGATCTTCTACCTTTGTCAATTTTTGACGTTTAACAAGATTTAGTATTTGAATCAATTTTAGTTTGACTACCTTTATTTAATCATGGTCCCGTAATCTTTCTTTACCCCATTTAGTTCAAGGTTTTTATTGACTATAATATATTAAAATATTCCCCTCTTTTGTCATGTTTAGTTAATTTTTGAAAACTCTAATTTAAATTTAGAGGGCATTTGGATAAGCTATAAACTCTTTAAAACATCTTTGTAAGATGTTTAAGACTTACCTTAAATTTATTTCGACCCGAATAACAAAATAGGCAAAGCAGAAATCATGTACTTAATGCTAAAACTAAGACAAGAATTAATGTCTGATATGAGAGTATATATGATTACAATTAATTACTAATTAATTATTATTTCTTGCAATCGATAGAAATTAATTACAGGTCCTAACTCATCACACCATTTTCCACAAGTCATTTCTCTAAACTATTTTCTTTCATTTTCAATTATCTATAACAAACAAGAAATAATTAAATCTTCCATTCATTAATTTCTTTAAACCATTTTATTTCATTTTCATTAAATCACAAAACAAATATCTCTATAATTCTCTTAAAACTCACAAATCAAACATAGAACAAACATTTCAAAACAATAATGCATAACAAAATCTTGCTAATGGACAAATCTTAATTATAACAAAATCACTACAAATTAATACACTTCAATATAAACATATTGCATAAATAAAGGAAAAAAAAAAAAAACACTTACCTAACTGAAATGGGCTCAGGCGGTCGGACAAATTCTAAAAAAAAAAAATTTAGATTTACAAACGTTAAATAATTCCAACGGCCACAAGCCGTCGAACATCTTTAAAAGAAAAAAAAATTAAAATAAAATAATAAACGCCGTCGGACAAATTCTAAAAACAAAAAAAGAATTTCGGATTTACAAAACCTGACGGCTAAGGGCTGTCAAAATTTTTTTAAAATCTCCATTAATGTCGCCGTCGGACATCTTTAAAAGAAAAAAAATAAAATAAAATATTAACTACGCCATCGGGCAAATTCAAAAAATTTAAAAAATATATTAAAAATAGTGTTCCGACGGACTGGCCGTCAAAAAATATCTTGTTGCAAGTATTCTGAAGGCGCCTCCATCGAAAAAGATGAAGAAATTTTAAAAAATAATTAATATGCATATTTTCCGACGGATGGTCCGTCTGAAAATTTTATTCCCCAAATTTTCAAAATTCCACCGGGTGTCGTCGAAAATATCATCGGAATTGTGTGATGACCTTGATTCCGTTAGAATATGCCGTTGGAATTTCCCGATTTTGTAGTAGTGGGAGTTAAAGTTTTCGACCCCACCATAAAATTTTGAGATTATACCTTACAATAAATATGGCATGATTTACATACTAAACTTAGCTTGGTTTAGATTTGATACAATAGGGAATGAGATTTTAAGAAGTGAAAGAATTTATAATTTTTGGGGCTTGGATTTCAACCCTCTTCAATTTTTAGAAATATTTTCTTTTAAAAATTTCGTATGATTTATTGAAAGTTTGGCTAATCGTAATGAGTCATTAATCCTAGTAAGAGCTATATAGGTCAATGATACAATATCGGAAATCTTAATAATACTATGTGCCTTGTATATGGAACTCAAAATTTGTGATCTTACAGCAAATGACGACTCTCTCATTGGAAAGACAATCGGACAGCATTGGACCAATAATGACAAGTCTTTCGACTGGTAACAGATATGAACTCTAAACCCTAAGTTCGTCGGAGATAGTCGAGGTCTGGGATGAGTTCAGCATGCCACAGTTGTGCCCCTATCGATTTGTATCCAATCGAGTAGGCTACTAGGGAGGAAATTAGAGGAATAAGAATTATGATCGAATTTTTCTTAGGGAGACATAAGGTGGGAGACCCAAACATGTTAGGTCGTCACAATCTTGATGACATATTTAATTTCTTGACCTTGTTGGTTTAGAATATTTTATAGCCAAAATAAAAATGGTAACAACGATGTCATAAAAATAATGAGTATTTTCTTTCACAATTTTATCCTGATTTTATAAAGTAAAATATGCACGTCATTTTATTTTACTCCTAAAATCTTTCTTAAATTCTTAAGTAAATGTAAAGGTGCATTATGCTTGTGTGAATACATGTTTCTGATTTCTCACTAAGTTCTTAGATTTATTCCTTTCGTTACTCTATCTTGGGCAGAGCATGTCACGAAAAACTTGGATTACTCGCTACATCAAGCTTCCCATTGGATTAGCACTAGTCTATTTTCGGAAATATTGGGAAATATGGCATTTTTAGTATATCACGCTTGTAAGATGCTTGTAATGGGAACTTTACTATGTAAGTCGATCATTCCACATTATAATATCTTCTTAAATATTCACACTCTCATTTAGTTAGCCCTTCACTTCGTATCATGAAAGCGGGGCATAACGTTTATTTATATCAACTTTCTCTTCCAATATTACCATTGCGACTCTGGTTGATATTGTGCCATGCTTATCACTCATGCTTTATGCATCGAGTTGAGGTGTTATAGTTCTTTTGTTTAACTCTTGAACTTAAATTATTCCAAGGTAATTTGAAGTCCTGTTGTCAAGTCCTTTTCACATAGCAGAAGTTTTTGCATGCAATAAACTTAGCTTAGATATTTTGACATTTGTATGATTTTTTTCTGTCAAAAAGAATTTTGGAATACACTTAGTAAAAAAAATGAATTAGCCCATATTCAACTCCATCGGGCCTTTTGAAACATACTAAATAATTTTATATATCCCCAGAATCCTCTTTCGAGCCTTTGAATGAGGCTTCTAATTTGACATCCAATGATTGTCCTAAGCCTAGTTGATAAATCCTTTTATCCTCTATTCATGTGCACAAACTTCTGTTGATTAATCTTTAATTGCTTAAAGAGAAGAAGAATGGTTGTTAAACCGCCCAAAAAGGCACTGTCATAATTGCTTCTCTAATCACCTTTAAGTGGTTAAGAGTAAAGCTACCCCTGACTAGAATTGCGATCAACTAAGTAACCATGAACATTCATCATCAATGTTTGTCCTCACGTCAAAATATTGGATAACATTCTAGAAAGCCTAGTAGAGTAACTGGCTATATTCATCGCCAATGTTTGTTCTTGCATCAAAAGATTGGCCTAGCTTTATAAAACAAGACCAATTAGAGGTGCCATGGGTGCTCCTAAGTCACTTTTATCCAAAAATATTCTACCCTTACCCTAAGCCTAAAACACTTGCTCAACAAAACCTTACTGATTTTTGGTTAACTTTGATCTGCATTAGTGTAGATAGACATGATGAGTGAATTTTTGGAAGATTTAAGCGAACTCTTGTTGTTGTCTTAACTTATCTAGGAGAGATGCAAATTTTTTGGGAGCAATCATTCACATACTTACATAAGGATTATTGTAAATGATGCCTCTAAGAGTTGAAAACTAGGATATTAGGAATGAATGGTAGCTGAGAAAAACCATGAATAGAATTATTACATGTTCATGTCTTTTATCTTGGACTGCTCATATTTCAGCATCATTGCTTAAATCATAAAAGGCTTCTTGAGGGTAAGGAACAAATAAGTTTGGGGTTGCTTGATAGTTTCATAATTGATTAGCATTTTCATATTCTTATAGGTACAAAATTATCATATTTTTGCCATAAATATGCTAAATATTGTGCTAAAGCATTTAAAAAATCAAGAGACAGACTGATAGCACAAAATAGGTACAAAACATGGAAGAGTAGCTTCTGTACTCTGTGTGATCACATAGATATTTTGTGCAACTTCACAGATAAGAATATTGATGTAGATCTTTGGGCGACCGCACAGACAACAAAGACAAGACAAGAACTCTCTATACTCAATGCGACCACACAGGTATTGCTGTGCAGCCGCACAGACATCAAAGGCAAAAATTACTACACACCCTGTGCAACTGCACAGGTATTCCTGCGCAAATACATAGGTGTAAGATTCCAAAATTTTTGAAATTTCAAAGTTTTTTAGGAAGTTGAGACTTGCTGGACTTCTAACCAAGAGGATTATTCAATATATCATCACTTAAGGAATCATCGACTAGAATTGGAAGACTTCTAAAGAAACCCAAGTTATTAAGAAACTATTTCTGGATATAGTTTAGGACTTGTGTAATATAAATAGGATCTTTTTTTGTTAGTTTTGATTATCTTGGATCTTATCAGACTTATTCCAGGGAGCATCTAAGATCATCATTGTTATTAGTTTTCAATTATTTTTACAGGTTAGTTCTTTTCTTTTGTAGTTCATGTTCATGATTATGAACATAACCGAATTTCACTTTTCTAGAACTATGTCAGAATCTTTTGCATAGATTAATTCCTAGTTGTTATTTCCTTTTGATTGTTTGTTTTGTTCATAATTATTTCTTCTATCAAGTGCAAATCTTAACTTAATTGCTTGATCACCAACTTTGTTAAATCTTCTAAATCCAAAAAATTTTCGGAAGAGATATTTAGAATAGGTTGTCAATCAAAGAACCTAAGTTTGATTTATTTACAAATTAAATAAGTTGATTTGTATATAGGATATGAATATTCCTGCTTGCTTTCGGTAACCTATAAGTGACTTATGATTAATTCCTGATTTATTAATTCTTATAGGAATATATTGAGTTGATTTATTTGAAATCTTGTCTATGAATAATTTGGAAGAACCTTGTAGTTGCATGTGACTTAGGGTTAATATTTATTACCATTTTAGAAATCAGTAGCAAATATCAATAGCATCAATTCTAGGTTTATATATCTTGAATTTAATTTATTAATCACCTTTATCTACAAATTTTATTTAATCTTACTTGCTTATTAAAATTGTGCTTAATTCACAATTAATCTTGTTTTGCACTTGTTCAATTTAAGATAACTCAAATTCTCATGAGAATAATACTTTACTCACTTTTTATTATTTGTTGGTTTTACCCAACAGTTAGCCCAGTGATAGCTTAGTAACTGCTTCCCTTTAAATGGAAATCAATTCTTCCTTGATTTCTTTCTTTCAAAAATAGAGTAAACTATACCATAGTATATGATATTAGGTCATCTAATAAGAAAGATCACTCCAGTAAACCATTAGTCCAAGAAATTTGTATGTTATTATCAAATGCATGATTAGACCAAAAAGGTCAACATATACAGCACCAATAATGTTTCATTTCATTTTCATGCCTTTTACACTGCATTTACACCCTCTCCAAGTTACAAAATCTTTTAAAGAGAATTTTAGTTTGAAATAATAATGACTTACAGATTAAGGAAAAAGAAGGATGTTTACTTAAATTTGTTGCTGACATCAACCCTTTCTATCCAAAACCTTTCTACATCAAAGAAACTCCTAATAATGCATTTTTGGATGAAAGAATCGATTCCTTCTCCTCCAAAATCTTGTGGATTTTGCAAATATTCAACTCATTGGACTTGAATTGGGGTTCGCTACGGTTCGATAACCATGATTCTTACTTAACATACTTATCCCCTAAAAACTTGCTGTGTGTATAAATAGTTCTCCAGAATTATTGCCTCTTAAATCAAATTACGTAACTACCCTTGTTAACTATTAATAATATTAAAACCTTTAAAATCATCAAATTTAGTAATAACAAATTGTCCAAAATGCCTTCTTAATATTTTCTATTTCAATAATAACACAATATACAATTCTATTCATATTTATAGTTACATCTACATAAAAAATTAAAAAAACCCTTGAACATCCCCATCCGATTGGTATGGACAGCTCTAGATCCAAACCCCCCAACTCCCCATCCACCTTCACACCCTTGTTCATGCCGCCGCCATAGAGCTCTCTGTTATTGTCATTTTTATTGGGTTTACGTGGGTTAAGGAGCTTTAATTTCAACAACTCCAATGCTAAATTCCCAACACAAGATCTAGAATCCAAAGCCACCTTCTCCTCTCCTCTCAGATTTTGTTATTGGGTCAAGGCAATGGAGAAACAATGATTAAAACCAAATCAAATCAGCTGGTGGACGAGATTTGGTGGAGGCTATAGAGAAGAATTGGTAGCGTGTTTGTTCTTGAACAAGACATCTGTTCTTTATTTTTTAAAGGGGCTATTGGAAAGTGAAGGGGCTCCTGAAGGGACGTTTGTTCTTCAATTTTTAAGAGGGTCTTTGACGATGAAAGGGTTTTCTTTAAGTTTTGATTTAGATGTAATGGTAAATAGGAATATGAATATATATTATGTTATTATTGAAAACTAAATATTAAAAGGAAATTTTGGACAGTGTATTATTATTAATTTTGATTATTGAAAAAGTTTTAGTGTAATTAATAATTAAGAAGGGTAATTACGTAATTTAATTTAAGACACAATAGTTCTAGAGAACTGTTTATACACGTGGCAAGTTTTTAGGGATATAGGATGTTAAGTAAGAATCATGGTTATCAAACCATAGCCAACCCGACTTGAATCTTCACAAACTTGAATCAAAATTCAATAAGATGCAACTTGATCTTCAACTAAGGAGGAAGGCTGAACGCATACTTCTTCAAAGGATCAACATTTGATCTTGATCTTCAATGGATTTATCACCAAGTATTCGAACAAGTATACCTCCATAGGTATCTACACACACCGTGGATCATCAATGAAATTCAATCTAAAGCTAGACTAGATGAACTTGAGAGAAAATAAAGAAGAGAAGAAAAGAAATTGAGAGAAATTTTAGAGAGAATTTTCGAAAACAAAAAATATGAATGCTCAAGCTAAATTTTCAGCCGTTATATGTATTTATATTGCCATGGGACAATGCTACATAATATGAAGTGGTGTGAAAGGTTATAGGTCCCCACCTTCATGCTTTACACACCTGTTTTCTCTTCCTATCAGTCCATATAATCCAAATGGCAATATGAATTTAGATTTATTTAAATTCTCAATTTAAATTAAACTTAAGATAATATTCCAATATTACATAGGTCATTCCCTCTAAAAAATTTCTAATTGGGCCTGTTAAATTAACTTTTAATTTAAATAAGCTAATTAAATTAACTCTTTAACTTAATAACCTAATTAAATTAAAATATTAATTCAAATGGGTCATGTACACCCCGAGAATCCCTAAATAAAATTTTTGAGTCGTTCAATTTTTGGAAATCTAATTGATTTTAAAATCGAGCATCGTTTTAAAAACAAAACACGTTTCGTGTATCCGAAAATTTTTCGAGCAATCACATTTCATTTCCTCATCTCATTTCGACCCAAAAATGAGCCCAAAAGCCCACGAAACAAGTGCAAGACCTAGCCACTAATGTTAACTATAAAAAGAATCTTTGAAACTCAAAAAAAAAAAAAAAAAAAAAAGAGAGAAAGGAAGATGAAATCTGCAGAACCAGCCGCAGCAGCATCAGCCTACCATTTCTTGTGATAGATGGGATTTTGCTATCAATCCATCCATCACAAGCCACCCTAACCTAGCCCCAAAAGTTGGTATTTATTTTGAGAGGTCTAAGCTTCAAGATTCTTGTATTTTTTACCCACATTTCATCTATAAATAAGTCTCTCCAAGTGATAAGAATTTTTTATAGAAAATCTTCTTCCCTCAAACACTTTAACACTTTAACTCATCTTGCCTTGTTGCTTCTCTCAAAATCAATTTCTGCAACAAGGGGGATTCTAGTGTGGTGTATTCTCATCCTAAACTCTTGGTAAGTGGCTTAAGCTTAGTAATTTAAGGATGTTTAATGCTATTTATGTTTAGAACTTGACATAGATGTAAATGTGGTTATAGGTGTTGGAACTAAGCTTGAAACGTTTGCATCTTCGAGTTCTAGCTTCTAAGGTAAGACTTATAGCTCTCCTGAAATCCTTATGAGCAAATGATAATTATTCTGTTGCCTTGATGATATGATCATGCTTGAGTTTCTGCAATTTTGGTTCCTATGAGTTATCGAAAGTAAGAGCTTATATTATTGTCGTGATCTCCTTGCTATCATGAGCTCTATCCCTTTTATTATGTAACTCTGAAGCATAATGAATCATTTTGACCTCTATATCGATGCTTTGGAGTGAGATTTGAACAATGGACCATGGACTAAGAGGAGTAATGAACTTAAAATTGATTGAAAATAAGAAATATAGACTAAAACCGTGTTATTCAACGTTGAAACGATCTTTCAAAAAATCTCAAAACCAAATTTCAAAATAATGTTTTACAAATATTTTTACATCTAAGAGAACCCCAAAAATATAATTTTGGATCAAAAATTCGAAGAAAATCAAAAGACAAAAAATTGAATTTTCACCAAAGAGTCAGCGCTTGAGCGCACAACGTCCCAACTGGGCACCTAAGCGCCCACTCTCGGACAAAATGACCTAAAATTTCAGAAGCTTGGGTGCTTAAGCGCCCAGCTTCTGCCCAAAATTTTTATTTTGGGCGCTCAAGCGTCCGTTTGAGTGCCCAAGCGCCCATTCCAGTAACCAAATCCGATTTTTAAAACCTTTTTTTCTATTGTATCAAGTCCATATCCGATCTTTCTAACGTGATTTGAGTTTTGAAATGAAAATCCTCTCGTCCATAGTCAAAATTCTGAAATGATCGGTTGATACATTTGGCCTAATTTGAAACATTAGTTGATATTGATGGCCAATAAACGTTATGCCTTATCGGCTTTATTGAATGATCGAATGTCCTTTTTGTTTCAAGCCTGAATGATTGAACAATTGTGGGCCTTGGGGAGTTTTCTTGGGGACCGAACTTGGACAATATCAAATTGTCGACTAGGACCCCCGAAAATCCTTGATTGTTGGATAGTTCGAATGGATTCTAGAGGTAAAATCCTGAAGAGCTATCCTGAGCACGTAGGTCGGCTGTTCTTTCTGATTGAGTGAGCTCCTTTGGGAGTTGAAGGGATAAGGTTGCAATGTATATGTTGAAGTTATAAGGGTGATAGACCTATCAAACTGATTGATTCGACCTATTGACTCGAATGTGATAAATGTCTCTTAATATATGTTTGATTTTGATCGCTTTGATTGCTTCTGAATTGTTATCAAAATCACATTCTCTGTCTCAATGATTAATATGCTCATTTCCTTAAACTTCCTATTCTTATTTTCCTACTGTAAGTTTTATTGGGTCCGTGGACTCATGACTCTATATTACCATCTAGGATCATGAGATTTGACGAATGAATGAATGAAGCTTATGATAGACTGTTATCGTTTGTTTTGGGAAATTGTACTTATTGATGTATTTTGGAGTAATCTATTGTTCTTGGGACTTATGGACTTAGGAAATGTATAGATCAATGGATTGTAATGATAAGTTAGATGCTCTATGTATCTTGGACATTTTGGCATGTAATGAGGAATTGTGGAACTTAGTTTAGATCGTTTTATCGATATTTTTTGGACTTAGTTTGAATTATTATGTTGTAAATTTCTAAATCGGTTTTAGATCATATGGAACGCGAGTAGCGTACCTCGGGTCTCGAGGCGAATGCTATAGGGATTTCGGGGGGCGTTACAAGTGGTATCAGAGCCTAGGATAAGAAACCTCGTTGGTTTAGAATGATAGAATTTT
>JACFYI010003493.1:465262-479521 GCA_014898755.1 Handroanthus guayacan | reverse complement strand
TTTTTTACCCACATTTCATCTATAAATAAGTCTCTCCAAGTGATAAGAATTTTTCTGCAGAAAATTTTCTTCCCTCAAACACTCTAACACTTTGACTCATCTTGCCTTGTTACTTCTCTCAAAACTGATTTCTGCAACAAGGGGGATTCTAGCGTGGCGTATTCCCATCCGAGACTCTTGGTAAGTGGCTTAAGCTTAGTGATTTAAGGATGTTTAATGCTATGTATGTTTAGAACTTGACATAGATGTAAGTGTGGTTATAGGTGTTGGAACTAAGCTTGAAACGTTTGCATCTTCGAGTTCTAGCTTCTAAGGTAAGACTTATAGCTCTCTTGAAATCCTTATAAGCATATGATGATTATTCTGTTGCCTTGATGATATGATCATGCTTGAGTTTCTGCAATTTTGGTTCCTATGAGATATTGAAAATAAGAGCTTATATTGTTGTCTTGATTTCCTTGCTATCATGAGCTCTATCCCTTTTATTTTGTAACTCTGAAGTGTAATGAATCGTTTTAACCTCTATACCGATACTTTGGAGTGAGATTTGAACAATGGACCATGGATGTAACACCCTGAGAATTCCCTAAATAAAATTTTGAGTCATCGATTTTTCGGAACTCTATTCGATTTCAAAATCATAAGCATCGTTATACAATCAAAACATGTTTACGCATCCAAAAAATTTTCGAGCAAACATGTTTCATTTCTCGTCACATTTCGACCCAAAAATGAGCCTAAAAGCCATGAAATAAGCCCAAGCTCATAGCCTAAAACCCTAGCAATTTTATTTGACCAAAAATCATCTTTGAACTCAAAAAAAAGAAAAAAAGAAAAGAAAATGAATGCTGCAGAATTCCAGCCGCAGCAGCAGCCTATGGATGGGATTTTAATCCCATCCTTCTATCCACCAATCACTTCCAAGCTACCCTAAACTACCACTACTTGTTGGAAATTATTTTGAGGGACCTAGACTAAATAATTCTTGCATTAATAACCCATTTTTCCTCTATAAATAAGACCACCTAAGCTCACATATTTCTACAGCAATATTGCATCTCAACACTTAGAAATTTTGTACATTCAAAGCATACAAGTGCATTTCACCTTTTAATCAAAATTGGTTTCTTCAAAGGGATTATAGGTGGTGTATTCTCTTCCTAACACTTGGTAAGTGACTTAAGACTTGTGATTTAATAATAGTTAAATGATATGTATGATTAGTGATTGACATAAGTAAGTATAGGGTTATAGGTATTTGAGGAACTAAACTTGGATCGATCACATTTACGGGTTTAAGCTCTTAGAGGTAAGATTTATGGCTTTCCTCATCTTCTCTTGAGCACATGTTCCTAGTTATCTCCTTGACCGAATGTTTATGATACTGAGTTGTTGATTATCTTGCTCCATTGATATGTGATGTTCATGAGCTTATGTTGTTGCCATGTTGTTCTTGCTATTCTAATCTCTATCCTTTGAATATGTAAATTTCAAGCTAAATAAATCATCTTGACTTCTATACCGATACTTGGAATTGAGTTTTGAACAATGGATCATGGACTAAGAGGAGAAATAAACTAAAAATTTGATTGAAAATGAGAGATATGGACTAAAACCGTGTTTTCGACTTGAAAACGATCTTTCGAAAATTCTCAAAATCAAAAATAAGATTTATAAATGTTATTACACCTAAGAATATCTCAAAAATGTGTATTTGGAACAAAAATGGCAGATTTGAAATAAAAATGAAAGAAAAAGAAGTGGCGTATCACTTTTGAAAAATTAAGTTTAGGACTTTCTTTAATTTTTCAAAAATGGTTAGACTTAGAATTTTTAGAACATACTTTACAAAAGTTGTAGGGAAAATTATGAAGAATTACCATAAATTAAAAAAAATTACTGGGCACGGTACTGTTCACGGCGTGACCGCGCGTGAATAGTATCACGGTCGCACCCAAACCAGAGAGTTTACGCCGTTCGGCGCGAGGGCGCCCGTTTTTTAGCACTGATGCACCTAGGACAGATTCCAAACTTCGTTTCTTGACTTCTTTTGTTATTTTAAGCCCATTTTCTATCTCATTTCAATGATTTAAAATTTTCAAAACGATTACTTCTTTAATTCAAGTTTGAATCAAATGAATTTCAAAAATTACGTTTGTTACTGATTGATTTTATTTTCACTCCTTTAAAGGTGTTTTAGACTTCTAAATAATATCTCTAAGTCCAAGATTCAAACTTAATTCGTATGTTTGATTCGTTCGTTCGTTTGATATGAACCATTGTGGCAATATATTTTTGATATGTTCCATTTGTTCTTATTCCGAACCGTTTGAATGATATGAATGGCCAAATTGTAAATCGTTTGTTTGATTTGAGTGGCCAATTGAAAATGTGCCCGAAGAGGCTATATAATTCCGATATGTTTCTGATATGTTCAGTTTGATTCAAACCTATATGAACGTATGAATGTTGGGCCCTGGGAGTTTCAAGGGGTATCGGATTGGGCGATATCGGATCAACAATCTGAGCCCTTGGGAATTCCTATATGTTGAATAACTCGAAGGAGTCCTGGAGGTAGGATTCCAAAGAGTTACTCCTGAGACTCGTGGTTGACCGTGTTGCGGCAACTGTGTCTCAAATATTGTATGGCTCTCCATGAACGACGGCTCAGAAAAGCAAAACGAAGGGATAAGGATTATATGTATGTTATTTGTTGGAGTTATAAGTGACAGATCCACCAAATTTTTGAATCAGCCTCATAAGCTTCATTGACATGAATGTGACATATGATTTTTGATACCCGTTCATTCTGTTCGTTCTGTTATTCAAAAATATTATATGAGGTCACATTCATTATTTTCGTTCTTGATATGTTCATCGTTGAATCTTGTACTCCAGTCCTATGCCATAAGTTTTACTGGGTCAGTAGACTCATGACTCCATAAATAATCTGTAGGTATTTAGCCTGGTGGATCAGTATGATTGGACGGCTTCCTGCCAGAGTTTTTGCTTCCTTTTGGAATATGTAATTATAAATGTTTTGGTTTAGACATTCCTCATTTGTAATACGACTAAGTTTAGCTGGTAATTTGGGCTTTGTAATGTATTTTAAAAATTTCCAGTCTGTATTTTGGAACATCTGAATCGTTAAGTTATGAAAATTGTGTTTTGAAAATTCTATTTATGGTTTTAGTCAAGTTCCGTAAGTGAGTAGCACTTTGGATTTCGGGGCGAAATGCATTGAAATCCGGGGCGTTACAATGGACTAAGAGGAGTAATGAACTTAAAATTGATTGAAAACAAGAAATATGGACTAAAACCGTGTTATTCGACGTTGAAACGATCTTTCGAAAAATCTCAAAATCAAATTTCAAAATGATGTTTTACAAATGTTTTTACGTATAAGAGAACCCCAAAAATATAAATTTGGATAAAAATTCAAAAAAAATCAAAAGCTGAAAAATCGAATTTTCACTCGAGAGTCAGCGCCTGAGCGCACAACATTGGGCGTCCCAGTGCCCACTCTCAGACAAAATGACCTAAAATTTTAGAAGCTTGGGCGCTTAAGTGCCCAACTTCTGCCCAAAATTTTTATTTTGGGTGCTCGGACGCCCATTTGAGCGCCCAAGCGCCCATTCCAATAGCCAAATTTGATTTTTAAAACCTCTTCTCCTATTGTATCAAGTCCATATCCGATCTTTCTAACGTGATTTGAGTTTTGAAATGAAAACCCTCTCTTCATAGTTGAAATTCTGAAATGATCAGTTGATACATTTGGCCTAATTTGAAACGTTATTTGATATTGATGGCCAATAAACATTATGCCTTATCGGCTTTATTGAATGATCGCATGTCCTCTTTGTTTCAAACCTAAATGATTGAATGATTGTGGGCCCTGGAGAGTTTTCTTGGGAACTAAACTTGGGCAATATCGGATTGTCGACTAGACCCTCGAAAATCCCTGATTATCGGGTAGTTCGAATGGATTCTGGAGGTAGTATCCTGAAGAGTTATCCTAAGCACGTAGCTCGGCTGTGCTCTCTGATTGAATGAGCTCATTTGGGAGTTGGAGGGATAAGGTTGCAATGTATATTTTAAAGTTATAAGGGTGAGAGACCTACCAAACTAATTGATTCAGCCTATTGACTCGAATGTGATAAATGTCTCTTGATATATGTTCGATTTTGATCGCTTTGATTGCTTCTGAATTGTTATTGAAATCACATTCTTGTCTCAATGATTAATATGCTCATTTCCTTGAACTTCTTATTCTCCTTTTTCTGCTGTAAGTTTTACTGGGTCAGTGGACTCATAACTCTATATTACCATGTAGGATTGTGAGATCTGACGAATGAATAAATGAAGCTTATGATAGATTGTTATCATTCATTTTGGAAAATTGTACTTATTGATGTATTTTGGAGTAATCTATTGTTCTTGGAACTTATGGACTTAGGAAATGTATAGATCAATGGATTGTAATGATAAGTTAGATGCTCTATGTATCTTGGACATTTTGGCATGTAATGAGAAATTGTGGAACTTAGTTCGGATCGTTTTACCAATATTTTTTAGAGTTAGTTTGAATTATTATGTCGTAAATTTCTGAATTGATTTTAGATCGTATAGAACGCGAGTAGCGCACCTCAGGTCTTGGGGCGAATGCTACTGGGATTTCGGGGGTTGTTACAGATCAACTTAACCAAATTAAGTTTAATCCTGACCAATTAAAATTCAAAATATATTTTTTTAGAGGTAAATTCAAAATATATTTCATAAGCACCAAATTAAGCATTCTTATTACAAATTATTCCATATAAATTTTATTCAAATAAAGAATTTTTTTTTATTTATGGTATTTATTATCTTACAAGTTTTTGCTCCTTCTAATTATGTTAACTAGCAATATGGCACACTCGACATGTGTGCATAATTTTTAATTCATAAAATTAAAAATATTATTTATTTTGAATAATGATAATTTATAGTTTTTATTGAATTTATTATGCAGAATAACATGATCGAAATAGAGAAACTAAAGTTAGAAAGAAAAAATTATAACTAAAGAAAAAATCGAATAATAAAAAAAAAAAATTAAAAAGGAAAAGTTTAAGAAAACATTTTTTTATCATTATTTTGTAACTTTGATTTGTAATTATTTTTTTAGAATAGGGAATTTTTTTTGTCCAATTAATAAAAAACATAATGCTTAATAACTTATAATTTTTATTGAACTTATTAGCAGAAAATAGGCTTTGAAAATATGATTTAAAATAAAATAGGCAAATGATATTAAAGGTCCCTTAACTTTCATGGTAGAAACACTTTAGTCCCTATGATACTATTCTCCATTTTATGATCCCCTGAAGTTACAAATTTGTTCCAAGCTAGTCCTTGAAAATATAAGTTGACAAAATTGTACTAAAAAGTTGGCACATATTTTCTAAGCAAAATCTCACCGAAAACATTCTTGAGGGACTAAATTAAAAACAAATGTGTAACTTCAGGGATGGTAAAATCAAAAATATTATTATAAAGACTAAAGTGTTTCTAACGTGAAACTTAAGGAACGTTTAGAGTCATTTTGTCACGCCTAGGCCTTGGGGTACGCGAGATTGATCTGAAAATCTACCATACACAATCTGAAATTGAGTTGTGAACATTGCTCAAGAGGGATATTTAATAGTTGCACATAAATTCTTCAGTCACAGTGTAGCGCCCCCCGGATCCAGGGACGGCCGCCCCGGGCCGGAAACACCACCTGTGGGCAGGCGGACCTCTATCGGAACAATAGACATACAATCGAGAACAATATACTAAGCAAATTCCACAATAACTTATATACATAGGCCTCAACGTTAACATCATACATACGGGAACTATACTATTACAACATCAAACTAAACAAGCCATATTTACAGAAATTCTCTACATACTATAGTCCTAGTGGCTACAAGCCACCCAGTAGGATATCTAGAAATCACAAGACGAACATAAGCTCTAAACAGTACTCGTACATCTCTATCATTTACAATAAACGAAAATACAAAGCATAATCTCATAATTACATCCAATAGGCTTCCAACTTATTCACCTACACATGGTAGAATAATTAAATAAGTCCACTGACTTAGTAAAAAGCATAGCTATGGAATAGGAACGAATATGGAAGCCAATAAAAGAGTAACGAGGCAATAAGCTCAACAATGAAATAAACATGCCAACGATTGCAATTATTTCACAAACAATATAAGCAAATGGCTCAATAAAGGCATAAACGATAGCTCGGCAAGAGCATAAGCAGTAGCTCGTCAATAGCATAAACAATAGCTCAACAAGAGCACAAACAATAGCTCAGCAAGAGCATAAACGAGCCAAATCATAATAACAATTATCACAATCGTATGGCAAAAGCAGAACTATTATTTGGTGGGTCTGTCACCCTTATAACTCCGTAATAATATATAATCCTTATCCCTCCACAGGCCCCACACTTGAGTGGCCGCTCGAGATGGTGACCCGAACATATAATGTGACATAAATTGTTAACTATCCGTGTGTCACAGGCTAGTCCTCGGAAAACCTATCCCAGGTTACTTTAGAACTATCAAAACAATTGGGAAACTATTCAGAGGATCAACTGTCGGCCCGATGCCGCCCAGCATCCCTCTTGGAGTTTTCCAGGGGTCCATAAACAATCACACAATAGGTTTCGTAATTAATAGGAGTTGTTCGAATTAGGATATTCGAAGTTCAAACAAGATTCGAACATTATCAATCAATTCGGATCGAATTTGGGACACATAGATTATATATTCGGATATTGGAGAACTCAATGGAGTGAAAAACGGATGAAAAAAGGCAAAACGGACCAAAATTAAGTTCAAAAATGTTCTGGACTCGGCGCCACCACGGACCAAAGTGGGCGCGGTCCCGCCAGCCGATTTTTCCAATTTTTGACATTTTTTTTTTTTTGTATGAATGTGTTTTCATAACAGACCTATAAAAATGAAAAAAATAGAATTAGTTTGTTCTAACCATCATTGAGTTTTTTAATTTCTAAGTTTTGAAACAGTGTTGGCAAAATAGCAATTTTAGTGTTTTCAAACTATCAAGTTGTTTTGGTCCTCTTTTGTCCACAGTTTCTACTCCATTAAGTCCCCAACATGACCAAGAATATGATAGTATAGGATTGAGCCAAGAGTTCAATAGAAATGGGTGTCCCAAAACAAGAAATTCCCATAATTTCCAACAATACAAATCAATCAGTAGAAGAATTTAAATCAACCAATAAAAATTCCAATCCATAGCAAGTATACAAGATGAGAAATAACTATGATCCTTACCTTATAAGTCAATCCAAAGTGTGATATTAAGGGTTCTCCCTCAAACACAACCTATAGAAATTGAAATCGTAAGTTTAATGCTATATTCGATACCTATGCATAAATCACAATATATAACACTAAATTCCTATCTTACCAAGTGAAGCAACCTTAATATTCTCTTCCTTAGGTTGATTTTGGATTGAAATTGATGATTGGATGGTTTTTAACCTCTAGGATATAAGGCAAAGTGAAAGAAATTGGTTGCGAGTTTTTCCCTTCCTTTTTCTTTCCTTTTTCTTTCCTCTCTTTTCTCTCCTTTTTTCTCTTCTCTCTTGCACGAATTTTGGTGTCCCAAATTCTGAAAATTGGTTGCTTCTTATCTAGAGAAAAGTTGGGATTTATTGGTCATTTATTGTTTTGTTGCTAAGTGTCAAGTTTTAAGTAGATGGTAGCCTAATAGCTTAATCATTTCATAAGCTTGGTTGATAATTATTTTGGCATATAAAACTCAAATATCTTGGCTAAAATTTTTGAGTCATCTTGGCTGAATGTGTGTGTGTATTTTCGTGTATATATGTAGATATATATATATGTATATATTTTGGTTTTTATTGGAAGCTTATTGTAGTGTATAATGCATTATATGTTCATGTAAGTTTTAATACTAGATTTTGGCTATAATTTTGAACTAAAACTTATTTCTTTGGTCCAAAATAATGTGTATAATAATTTTCTTAAGGATGATAAAATATTTATGGTTAGGAGAAAAATCTCAAATCGGCAAAAAATCGGGTACCGATTAGGGTTTTTCTCAAAAACGTTTATCAATTGGATTTTGGGAGTTCAAAAATTTCATTGGGAAAATTTTGTCTAAGAATTTAATTAAATAGATCCTCTCCTTCTAAATTTTAATTTCGAAAATTTTTCGAGTTGCTACACACAGCTTGTATAATGATGACTATTTCTTTGATTTCCCAATATGAGATATCACACGTTTACCCATGGTTCATGCCATAATTTATTTTATTTTATTTTATTTATTTATTTAATT
Organism: Handroanthus guayacan; assembly: GCA_014898755.1. Classification (NCBI taxonomy): domain Eukaryota; kingdom Viridiplantae; phylum Streptophyta; class Magnoliopsida; order Lamiales; family Bignoniaceae; genus Handroanthus; species Handroanthus guayacan. The sequence goes on along the minus strand of JACFYI010003493.1, from coordinate 471,142 downwards.
TTTTATTTTTTATTTTTTATTTTTTGTTTTTGCGACAAGATTGATGAATTTTGTAAATAAAACAAATCTTTATCTTTTCTATTACGTATATATATATATATATGCATATTATCAAGTATTTATGTCATGTACCTTTATATTCTCTATATAAATATATTTTGTTCAATAAGAATTCAAATAGAATTATTTTTGTATATAAAAATAATTATTATTGGGGATTCAAATTTAAATCAAGAAAATTTCATTGAAATCAAAAATGATATTAAATTATCTATGCATTTGTACTTGTCCAGGAAATTCACGATAGATTAGTATATCTTTATATATTGAGTTCAATATTAAAAAAATTATTTATTCCTTTATGATAAATTATTTAATATGTCAAATATGTCATTTGATAATCTCAAAATAATCTAAAAGTGATAAATAATTCCCAAAGTAAAAATAAATAAATTTTACAAGTGCTAAACAAATATTTTATTTTTTAATTATTTTATGTTACAAAGCACATGTTAGATATTTAGTCAAGTAATATCTCAACATAAGTCTATTGTAACAATCCAAAAATTCCCCTAATCCTATTTAAATTATTTTTTTCCAACCCGAATTTTTTTCTCGATTATTCGGAATAATTTTCTCAGTAAAATATTTTCATTTCTAAAATTTTTCTTTCAACTCAAATTTATTTGAAATACCCTATTAACTCCAAAAAATTTTCATTTTAGCCCAAAAATTTTCATAATTATATTGTCAAATCCTTGTCGTAAAAAATTCCAAAACCCTAACGTCATTTTAATAATTTTAATCGTTATTGTTCGAAAATTTTTAAATGATGAAAATATTACGATTTAGTAACCAAAAATTTTATATCAATCGAACTCGACCCAAAATATTATCTCAAACCCAACCAAATAAATAGTTTGCCTAAGAATTAAGCTCATTTTTAAAGCCCAACTCCTATTTTTAATAAAATAAAAAAATAATAAATAAAAATAAAAACACACACACATTTCGGCGCGTGCACACACACACACACACACACAAACACAAAATGGAACACAAATATCCATTCTTGCCTTAGGAATTGAGATGAGCACAAATCCAAGTAAATCCCAACATGTTCCAAATCATCATCGAACCAACTCATTGCCAACTTCCAAAAATCTACCAAAATGTCATTTTCTTCTTTCAATTAGTAGAGATTTTGTGTATGTAAAATGTAAGCAAAAGTAGAACAACTTTCTGTCCATTTTTCTCCCTTTTGGCTAAGAGCTTCATAGAAGCAAAAAAATTTCTTGACATTTTCTTGCTCACTTTCATCCATTCTTTTTAAATACAAAGCTAAAGGAAAAGTAGTAAGGTTGTGGCTCTTACTCGATCCATTAACTTGGTAAGTTTTAAGCTTAATAAGTTATGGTAATAAAGTTTGAGATGAAAATGTTGTTGAATGGATTTTTTGGATGTTTAGGAGCATAGCTTGGAGAAATCAAAAGGAAACTCAAGTTTTTCACTTAGCATACAAGGGTAAGGATCATGACTATGCCTAATCTCATTCTATTCATGTTATGTTCATGATCTTCTAAATGATTTGAACTTGCTTCCTCGGTTATTGTTTAGCTTATGCAACTACTTGATCAAATGAATATTTTTGTATTGATTGTTGAATGGGTTTCTTTGTTGATGAGGATCATGAATATGGATATAGTGGATATTAGAGGATTATTGGATCATCAAACTTGAGATTTACAACTTGTTTATTTCATAAATTAGTTTGGACTTTTGAAACTAAGCACATAATCCCTCGGGTAGCCACTATCTCAGCACCACCCTTCACTTTCCAAGCTTAAAAACTTAACTTCCCCTATTCCAAATAGCTCATATAATATACTTTTGAAAACCTCATCGAGTGTAGATGCTCTTAAGATAAAAAAACTCACTCAAAACTAAGGATCAAAATGACCACAATGCCCTTAGAAAGCAACTTGCCGCTACAACTACAAACAGGGGAAGTCCTCTGCAATACCTTCCACTTTCCAAGCTTAAAACCCTAACTTTTCTTCATCAAACCAACCCATAAAATATACCATTAGAAATCTTATCGAGTGTAGATAGTGTTAGGATCTAGAATCAGCCAAAATCATGGAGTAACATGATCAAAAACACCCTTAGAAAGCAGCTTCACAATCGTTTGACATGTTTCATTTCATTTATTAATCTTGTTGCGTCTATAACCATTTGTTGGATTTCCCCTATTCCTTTAGCATTCCATAGCTATGCTCCCCTACTAAGTCAGAGGACTTATTTAATTATGTTACTATATGTAGGTGAATAAGTTTGGAAGCTTGTTGACAAGTAAATATGCGTTTATGTTTTGTGTTTTTGTTTGCAATAAACAATGGTGATGTATGACAGCGGATTATAGTTTATGTACAATTTGTAATTAATAGCTATCTTAATAGGTGGATTGTAGCCACTAGAATCTTAGTTTGTGGAGAGTTTATATAAATGTAGTATGCTTAGTTCAATGTTGTAATGGAATAGTTTATGGGATGTAATGAAGGTTAAAAACCTATGTATAAATGTGTGTTGTAACTTTTGTTTAGTATAATGTCCTATTGTATGCTTGTTGCTCTGCTAGAAATCCGCCTACTCATAGGTAGCATTGCCGGCCTATGGATGGCTGCTCCTGGGTCCGAGGGCGTTACATATGTAAACTGAACCTATTAAATTTTTAAGATATCAAGCCAATAAGCCCGAGCTCAATTGTTCAGGGAGAGGTCTCATAACCCAAAAGATGTCATTTCGGTTGGAGTCTAGGTATAACAAAAAAATTCTCTATCCAAACCCAACTCGACCTGATACACAACCTGATATGCCCAACCCTAACCTGATTATACTGGGTTCGGGTTATCTAACAACCTAATCAACCCAATTCAATCTGAAAAATCCAACCCAACCTAAATTATTATATTCCTATTCCAACCAAACCCAACCGACCCGACCTGAATTATACCAAAAATTTAATAAAAATTTAAGAAAATCACAAGTCAGTAAATCACAAACTAACACATTACAAACCAGTAAATTACATTACAAATTATATACCAATAAACCATGATTTTAGGAGCCAAACATAAATATAGTACATAACACAACGTAATATATATGATAACTTACTTGGGTGGGTCGGGTTAGGTTTAGGTTATGGATTACCTGTTTTCATATGTCAAGTTATTGGGTTGACTCAAAGGTTAGCTCAACCTGATTTTGTTTTTTCAGATCATTTTTTGGGTTAATCCGATTCAACTCGAACTTGAAAACTCCAAAACCCAAGCCTGATTTTTTTCAAGTGGGTTGTGTTCGGGTCGTCGGATTGGGTTGAATCTTGACACCCTCACATGACCTCATGGTCATGAGTTCAATTCTCCCCAAATGCATCTGGAGCATTTTATACTACTGAATAATAGTTTGGTTTGATTTTTTATTGTATAATAGCTTGGTAAGAGATTTTCTTCTTAATTATTTATTTCGAATAATATTGATTTTTCGTATTGATGTTAAAAATTAAATGTGTTAATCATCTCAAAAAAAAATAATTAATTAATTAAAGATATCAAGTTATCAAAATCGTTGTAATAACCTTTGCATTATTAAGAAGGACTAATAAAAAATTTATATTTCATAAAGTTTTAGCTTAGTTATTATATTAAATATATAATTTAAGAATTGATTTAATAAAAATATTCTTTTACATCTTTTTAACAATATTTATATAATATATAAATTAGAGTGAAATTTTCTTTATTGCTCTCCTGCATATTTAATTATACAAATATCTTTTAAATTTAATTATTTCTATTTTACATTAAAATAGGATTTTTTATTTTAGAATATTGTTTATTTAAGGATCAGGGAAGAAGAAAATAAAAATATAAAATAAATTATATCAATTTATAAATTTTCAGTGCATTGCACCGTGTACATATGCTAGTACTATTATAGAAAAGAAGGGTGTTTTGTGTCTCAATTGATAGGTTGGATGTCAATTTTTATAATTTCATATTTATCCTTTATATATATATTAGATGTTGGTGCACACTCGATGTGTGTAAATTTAATATTCTTTATTTTTAAACATAATACTTACATATAAATTTATATTATTATATGCAAAATTAAATTATTTTGACAGTATCATTTAATTTTGACCATATTTTAAAATTTAAAAATTTAAAAATAATTCATTAATCACTTATATTTTAAATTATTTAAAATATGTCTATTGATAAAATTATTTAAAACTTAATATGGTAAATTATTCAACAAAAAAATAACAATATGGATTTTATTAATATATGTAGAAGATATTTATTTTAAGGGTTCGTTTGGTTGGAGGGCTAGAATTGGATGTGATTGATAAAGTAAGTGATTCATTTTCTAAAATACAAATCAATCCAATATAATAATATGTTTGTTTACATATATTTGAAATAAGGATATCTCATATATTATTAAATCCATTGTTTAGTTTCTTGGATTGATGTTTGTGATAATTGATAAAAGATCGTAATTAACCTTTTATTTTTATTGTAATTCCTTTTTTATCCCTTCATAAATTATTTGAAAAAATCATATCAAAAAAGAAGAAAATTCAATATTTCTTCATACAAAAATTTATTATTATTATTATTATTATTATTTTGAAAGCACACTACACGTGTCTAGTGGGATTTTCACATTCCATTTCTTTTATGGAATTTTCATGGACATATTCCAGATGCAAGGAAGAGGAATTAAATACAGTATCTCTAACTATGGCGAACAAATGATGATTATTTAACTTGGAATACACAAGACTAGAACACGGAGTGATCTGCCAGGCCAAGGACACAAAAGAACTGGCCCCAAGTGGCATATCATGTCTGCACTGTAACATTAAGAGCTGCACACCCACAAATGAAGCATGTCAAAAAACACATCAATAGAAAAAAGGGATATTGACCAAAATCATATTAATTCCAAAATCATAATTCAACAAAAAACAAGGTCACTTAATAGAACTTAACCAAAAGCATAAGCTTGGAACAAACTTAACCAATGAGACCATAGACTCCATAACAAGTTTATAAAAGCAATAAAGTTTTCAATCAGTATATAAAAGCGATAAAGACATCAACTTCCTCATTGGCATCCAGCTAGAATCATATGCACAAACTCTTCTTTAGCATCATCGGGAAGGCTAAAGAATAATTCCAACTCCTCTATGTTCTTTACTAAGAATTTGGATACTTGAAGTTTTTCTTGGAAGTCTAAACTCTCAACTTTACCAACAGCCGCATATACTTCTTCACATTTTTGTGATATATCAAACTCGTGCCCAATCCTACATGCAATATCGCGTAATCTCATATCAGTCTTCTCACAAGAAGTCCCCAGCATCTCATAGACTTGTTCTTGACCTTCTATGTAACGCCCCAGAATCCAGAGCATTCCGCCCCAAATTCCAGAGTGCTACTCTCGATTCAGAAACTAACTAAAACCATGAACAGAAATTTCAAAATACAATTTCATAACTTAGTTTTCCACAATTACAAGCTGGAAATTTCCTAAACACATTACAGGATCCAAATTTCAAGCCAAACGTATCTGTAGTTCAAACGGGAACCAACTAAACCAAAATTTACATCCGGATATCCTAACTATTACAAGCTAACAATATATACATCCTTAACAAGTCATAAATCTAAACGTTCAACATACCAAGATACAAGCTCATATACATAATTCCAAAAGGAAATCCATATACTAATACGGGGCTTCAGTCATTAAATCCACGGTCTAAGAACTTACATGATATTTATGGAATCATGAGTCCACTGA
>JACFYI010003493.1:441054-455480 GCA_014898755.1 Handroanthus guayacan | reverse complement strand
TTAGGGTTTAATTTTTAGGGATAATTTTGTCTTTTTATAATTAATCCTAAAGATCTGTAATCCTTGAATTATAGATTCGGCCCCTAGCATGTGATCTGTAATACAAGAATAGTTAGGATTAGAAACCGGGCCACCAATTAATAAAGGGCCCTAAATTTGTCAACCAAATATCCAATTAACTGGGTTTATGGATCAATCCTATATAATCACTCCAACCAAATGAACCCTAAATATATGGGAGTGGATCGTGGGATGTGATGTAGTGGACATGTAGTGGTTGTTACACTACTATTAAAAGAAAATATTAAAAAAAAGGATATTTTAGAAAAAGTACTTGAGGTCATACCAAATAGGACCTAATACTTTGTTAAAAGGTATAAATTTTCAGCACAAATAATTGAGCATTCGTATATACATATGTAGGTGTGTATGTGTGTGTGTGTATGTGTGTGTGAAGTCCACTAATCCGCTGACCCATGAATTTATATCCTATTCCAACATTCATGTCAAGCAGTATAAGCCCATAAATCCGATGTAGAAAACTGCATCTCCACTACCCTAAAGTACTAACCTTTTTCAACTCAATACCACAAAATATCAAATTTAAAATTCAAATAAATTCTCCAAGAAATCAGTTCCATTCCACCAAGCATTAGCCCATAACATATAATATCTCCTTAATCTCGTTGGCCTACTAGATTTCTAGGGACATGGCTCTACCAAGCAAGAACACATAAATGATTCTACCCTCTAATCTTTTGCTTTGCCAAACCTAATGTCAATTTGATCCATGTAAAAATTTGTGTAAGAACATCTTTTGCTTAGGGTTGAGATTTTATGCTTATTTGTTTCTTTCCGTGAATAAGATTAATTTTCCATTGGATTTTTGTCTTCCGAATAATTAAATAATGTGAGTTTTGATTGAATTTGAAATTTCTTTAGAGATGTAGTTCGTTGGTTATTGAATTTCTATAGTATGACTTTTTCCTTGATATGATTTTGATAATTAATTTTCCCATGCTTTAGAAATATATGAAGTTCTGATGATTGGTACTAGGAAATAATTAAAGTACATAATCTTAAAGATTTAATTATCAGTGCCCCATAAGTTTTTCATGCTAATCTTGGAAAAATTAAAATTTCTTGTGTCTTTTATTATTTTTCTTTGCTAATTTGTATTTTTAGTATAATTTTTTTATTGGATGTATTAATTTTATGACACTGAATGAGATTTACGAATAAATAATATCTAATACTAAAACAAATTTCATGAACAAGAATCCCGTGCCATGGCTACTAGTTATTTATTACGAAAAAAAACTTACTATTTAGTGAAAAAAACTAAATTCGAACTCCTAAGCTTGTGGCTATGAAGAGAAACTTAAATGAGTAATAATAATTAAACCGTAAACAGAATTTTCAAAACACAAAGTTCCAACATTACAGGCTAAAAATTTTCAAAATACATTACCAGATCCAAATTACAAGCTAAACATATCCATGGTTCAAATGAGGACTAACTAAACCAAAAATATTAATATTCACATGATCTCAAAAGGAAACAGAAACTTTAGCAAGAAGCCATCCAAACTAAGCTGATCCATAAGGCTAAGTACCTACATGATATTTATGGAATCATGAGTCCACTGACCTAGTAAAACTTATGGCATAGGACAAGAGTACAAGAATTCAAATGATGAGTATATGAAGATCAGAAATCATGAATGTGACCTCATATAACATTTCAGGACAACAAAACAAACAGAACGAATGGATATCATAAATCGTATATCACATTCATGTCAATAAAACTTATAAGGCTGATTCAAACGTTTGGTGGATCTGTCACCTTTATAACTCCAACATATAACATACATATAATCATTATCCCTCCGTTTGCTTCTCCGAGCAGCCGCTCGAGGAGAGCCATACAGTATTTGAGACACAGCCGCCGCAGTATAGTCGATCACGAGTCTCAAGAGTAGCTCTTCGGAATCCTACCTCCATGACCCCTCCGAGCTATCCAACATACAGGAATCTCTAGGGACTAAGATTGTCGATCCAATATCGCCCAATCTGATACCCCTGAAAATTCCCAAGGCCCAACATACATGCATTCATATAAGCTTGAAACAAATTGAATATATCAGACATATCTTATATCAAGAAGCCACTTCGGGCGCATATTTGATAAGCCGATCATATCATACAAATGATTTAGAACTTGGCCGATCATACATACATTCATTAAGGTTGTCAATAGAAAACTTAAACTTGGAACTCCCAAGTGATGGCAACAAAATTCGGGTAATTGGAGTAGAAATTTAGGAATTGAACCTAGGGTATAAAAGTTTTATTTGGATCACCATGATAGCTTAAAAGAACACGAGATGTGATTTTAGGAAGTTATTTTGATGAAAACGTAAAGTTGGTCGGGTTTTATATGTTTTTGTAGCGGCAGTTACCTTCCCAACCACTTTAAAAATATATTCTAATGAGTTAAAATTTGTATTTTAGGTCTATGACTATCTAGACTTGACAAAATTTCCAACGGTGGTTTTATATTAAAAATTTGATGAGTGATTTTTCAGTTATAAAATTTTCAAATTGACCTAAGATTCCGCCGTAATCCTTGGTCAATTTGGTAGGTTAAATTCTTAAAATGTTTCCGAGTGTATTTCTCCATGTTTTTTAGTGTTTCTTAAGCCTAACATTATCTACACTTAACAAGGATTTCAACTACCATTTTTGGGGCTGATTTGGTGAAGGAAAGATTGGTTTTGAAGTTTTGAAAGTAAAGGATATTGCAAGGTTCACTCCAGTAGTTCTCCTGATCCTCGAGTAATCTAGCAAGTTTAGTTCTAAAGGTATTTTTAGTTATTTTTCTCCTTGGTTTTGAGTGATTCTTGATATTAACACTAACTACACTCGATAAGGTTTCAAACAGTGTATTTTATGGATCTTTTAGCTATGAGGAGGTCAAGTTACAAAGTTTTTAAGTTGAGGGTATGACAGAAGACTATCTCTGTTCATGGCAGTAGTGGCAACCTACGTTCTATTAGTGTTTTCAATCTTTTCCCTGGTCAGGTTTTGGTGATTTTAGATCCTAAAAATATCTACACTCCAAGAGGTTTCCAATAGTATATAGTATAGGCTTTTTGGATTAGGGAAAGCCAAGTTTTCAAGGTTGAGAAGTGACAGGTTGTGCTGGGCAGAAGCTACCTGAGAAGCTGTGTTCAACTTTAAAGTTCAATCCAAAATTCATTTTTTTTCTTTTTTTTTTTAAAAAACAAATAAGTTGTAATTTCAAAAGTTTAATGATCCAACAATTTTCTTATATCCCCAAATATAAGTTCAAGATCCAAAAAGAACAAGCAAACTCATGAATATCAACCAATAGTTCATAACAAGCAGGATTGCCAAAAGATCATGATTTCTTAAGCTCAAGAATTGAAACATCATACAAATCATGAGGATGATAACATGATTAAGAAAAGAAAGGCAGGATTCTATAAGTCTTACATTACTCCAAGCTTAATCGCAAAATATCGAGTTCTCTGAACACCCGTTTCAACCGTCTAAAATGAAGATCACAAATCCTAATCAAACTTTAATCACAACTTAATATAGCATTTAGACATAAAACTAAAGCTTAACTTACCAATGGTTTGAGAGAACACCACTTAAATTCCCCTTTGATTTGTTTCTTGATCACTTGAAATTTTTTCTTTTTTCAAATGTGTGAATGTTCGAGGCTGTCCGAGAGAGAAAATAAAGTGAAGAAGGAGCTGAAGTTTGCAGCAACAAATAAAGGAGCAAGTGTAAAAAAAATGCTTCACCCCTCATTTATAATTGAAGAAGAATATCAAACACTTGGTCCAAACTTTTTTTTCAATTAAACAATGGCAACCAATCCCACTTTTCATGGAGCAAATCCGGCTGCCCATGCTTCAAAATTTTTTACCAGATTTTTGTATTTTTTTTTTTTGAAATGTTATTTATTAGGCTAAAGAATATGAGCTAATTTTTGGGTTATGTTTTAAGCGTGTTCTTTAGGCCTAAAAGATTATATTGGGCCGAAGTATCGCAAGAAATCAAGACGTAAACGAGAGAAAATATTTTGCGATGTGTAAAACTTATTTTGGAATTAAAACATTTTTTATTTTATTGAAATTGAATTAATTTTCGAAAAAACGGCGATTCAAAATTTAATTTGGGGAGTTTTCGGGGCTCGTTTTGATTGAGACGGGACACAAAAATGAAACTTGAATGCACGAAAATCTTTCAAATGCACAAAACTTATTTTGATATTAAAACAGTGTTTGTGATTTTGAAAACAAATTATTATTCAAAAAATCGATGATTCAAGATTTTATTTTAGAAAAATTTTCGGGGTATCACACTTCAACTACTTATAATAATCTCAAAAAAAAAAAGTGATATTTGATTTCCAAACTCCAAGTGACGGTCAAAAAGTGAAAGAGAGGACTCAAGAAATAGACACCGGGAGAAAGAAAGCATACTAAAATTGAAATATAAAATGAAAAATCTTTTATTAACCAAATGAAATAATATAATAATAATGATTCATTATAAATCTCAAAATTTATATTTGTAATAGAAATGGAAAAAAAAAAATCTAAATATGAAAGAATATGAATAATTATTAATTAAATTGAAAATATCACAGTTCATAATTTTTTCACATCCCAAAGCAAAAGAGTGAATTTAAGAGAAACAAAGAGAATATAATATAAGATAAAGTGGGAAAGACAAGAACAAAAACTGATACTAGCTAGGAACAAAAGAAATAATGCACAATGAAAAATTTGTTGGGAGGATAATACACTTTTACGGGAAAACTGTGATCAATGAACGGTCGAGGCGAGAGACGTGCTCTCTTTCTTTAAGATGAAATGGTCCCGCATTAGTGCTCAATGTTTGTGGCTATAGCTTCCCAAGATATAACGACATCATTCAACTAGTAGCAGCACTATAAACTATTTGACTCCAACGAACTTAAATGCACACTGGAACTTCTCTTCAGACTTGGACAGAATAATGCAAGAATGCAAGATAAGAACTGGAATTATGCAGAAATGTATACTGGAATTTTCGATGCCTAGGACTTGAAATGGAGCTGTATTTATCGATGCTGAAAGGTTGCTCACGAGCAGTCCTCTTTTGTCAAATACACCCCCCTCCAAACACTTGTAATACCCCCAAATGGCCTAACCCTTCTTTGATTCTTAGGTTAGATGAATTAGAACATCTTTTCTTCTTCTTCCAATGTAGGATTCCTTATCTTCCTACTTGCTATCTTCACCTTTAATATTACTCTTTAGTCAGCCTTAAGTGGCTCACTTTCTGTATTAATTTCTCATTCACTTGAAAATTATTTTGGGCAAATAATTACGTCGTTATAATCTATCCGCGGTGTAGATTATGACAAATACAAGGTATTCGAGAACTTGTCATTTGAGTACACTTTAGTTATTTAGTCAATTGGACCAATTACCAACAATCTCCCACATGAGTGAAAATTAACGCATATGCCAGCTAATTGGCTAATGCAGATACAAAGAGAGTCCAGACAGGAAGCTATTGCATCAGAATAGGTAGCTTGTGCCTTTGAACCTTCCTTAAAGGAATACTATCAAACTCACTTGGCTATATAATGAACGGGATGTCTTGAACTATTTAGCCATTGATGTGGGCCCAGACAATAGTACCCCCACAATAGCTTGCCTTACGCATTTAGTTCTTTTAGTTGTGTTCGTTTTGGCCATGGACAACGATCTTGGTTTCATAAGTATTTCGAAGAAACAGCCCGTCTTCACACTTATATAAGTGATCTCCCTGTAAGAGTATCCTGCTGTACTTCTTTCGTTCAGGGAATCATTAAGAGTTAAAGCTCAACCTTTTACCCCTTTGCAGGCAGTACTCTTTATCTTAGGTATAGGTTGGAATTAATTTCAGAGTGCTTATTCGAACCTCCATAACTTAGTTGTCCCATTGAACCAAGTTCTTGGGATCTCCAGTCATCTTGGTTGGGTTTCCGCTATGTCGATTTTTTGTTAGTGGATTTTAATCCCATTCCTCTCAACAAATATTATACTTGATCTCTGGGTAAACCTTTTGTTAACGGATCTACTAGATTCTCCTTGGATTTTACATAGTCAAGGAAGATTACCCCGCTAAAAATCAATTGCTTTATGATATTATGTCTCCACCTTATATAACGAAACTTACCATTATACATACTATTTTGAGCTTTTCCTATAGCCGACTGACAATTACAATGAATTGTAATAGCAGTTACTGGCTTAGACCAATAAGAAATGTCTTCCAAAAAATTCTGAAGTCATTCTGCTTCTTCTCCTGCTTTGTCTAAGGCAATAAACTCGAACTTCATTGTAGACTGAGTTATAAAAGTTTGCTTGGAAGACTTCCACGATATAGCAACTCCACCTAAGGTGAACACATATCCACTTGTGGATTTAGTATCTTTAGTATCAGACATCTAGTTTGTATCGCTATATCCTTCTAATATCACTGGATATCTAGTTAATTTAACCCATAATCTATTGTGTATCTCATATATTTGAGTACTCTTGTTAATGCCTTCCAGTGTTCATTATTTGGATTGCTCGTAAATCTACTTAACTTATTTACAACACATGCGATGTCTGGTCGTGTGCAGTTTGTTAAATACATCAAATTGCCTATTATCCTTGAGTAATCTAATTGGAATACAGGTTTTCCAAGATTTTTGTTTAATCTTATACTTAGATCGATGGGTGTTTTCACAAATGCGCTGTCATATGCATTGAATTTTCTTAAAATTCTCTCAACATAGTGAGATTGCGTTAAAGTCAGACCTTCGGAGGTTACGATTATTTTTATACCTAATGTAACATTAGCGATGCCCATATCTTTCATATCAAAATACTTCATAAGTATTTTCTTGGTAGCTATGATAGCATCAAGATTGCTACCGGTGATTAGCATGTTATCCACATAGAGACATACTATAACAAAGTCCGATTACATACCTTTCACATATACGCATTTATCGTATTAATTGATTTTGAAACCATTTGTTAACATGGTTTTATCACATTTCTCGTGACATTGTTTCGGAGCTTATTTAAGTCTATAAAACGACTTAACAAGTTTGCACACTTTCTTTCTGTCCGAAAACTACGAATCCCTCGAATTGCTCAGTATAGATTTTTTCATCTAACTCACCATTTAAGAATGTTGTTTTTACATCCATCTAATGTATTTCTAAATTGTGCAATGCTACAATGGCAATAAGAGTCCTTATGGACGTAATTCTTGTTACTGGTGAGTAGATATCGAAGAAATCAAGTCCTTCCTTTTGTTTGAACCCTTTTACTACCAACCTAACCTTATATTTATCAATAGAGCCATTAACCTTATATTTTCTCCTAAGAATCCACTTACAACCTAATGGTTTATAACCTTTTGGGAGATCAGTCAATTCCCAAGTGTGATTCTGCATTATTAACTCTATTTCACTGTTAATAAGTTTTTTTTCCAGAATGGAGCTTTTGGACTGGACAGTGCTTCACTAATTATCCTTAGTTCATTTTCCAACATAAATATTAGAAATTTTGGACCAAACGTTTTAGCAGTTCTTGCCCATTTACTTCGCCTTGGTTCCTCAATAGTTTAAGGTTCATTGGATGGTTCACGAGTCCTTTTATGAGAATTTTCTCCTTCCCTTTCTTTGCAAGAAAAGATATTCTCAAAGAATACAGCATTTCTGAACTCGATAATCATACCTTCATTTAAATCAGGAACAGCTGATTTTTGTACTAAGAATCGATAGGCTGTACTGTTATTTGCATAGCCAATAAATATACAATCAACAGTTTTGGGCCCTATCTCGACTTGTTTAGGCTTAAGTACTTCTACCTTCGCTAAGTACCCCCACACTTTGGGTATTTATAGAAAGGTTTACATCTTTTCCATAGTTCATAAGGAGTCGCCTTTTTATCCTTATATGGTATTTTATTTAAGATATGATTAGTTGAGAGGATCGCTTCCCCCAACATGTTCTGGGGCATCCCAAAATTGATCAACATAGCATTCATTATTTCCTTAAGGGTCCGATTTTTTAGTTCTGCAATACTATTAGATTGAGGTGAATAAGGAGTTGTTATTTGATAAATTATGCCAGACTCTGTGCAAAACTCTTCAAACGGTGCCCCATATTCTTCACCTCTGTCATTTCGGATAGTTTTTATCTTTTTGCTAAGTTGATTTTCAACTTCATTTTTATAGCTTTTGAACACTTCAAGTGTTTCATCTTTGCTTAGTAATAAAAATACGTAGCAAAATTGTATACAATCATCAATAAAAGTGATGAAATACTTCTTTTCACCTCTAATTTGAACAAATTTCAAATCACAAATTTCGCTATGTATAAGTTCCAGAGGTGTAGTGCTCCTTTCAATCGAGTAAAATGGAGCTTTAGTCATTTCAGCTTCTACACAAATTTTATATTTTTTATTTGTGTTAGTCTCCAAATGGAGGCAAAATTTCAAATTTTTCAGTATAGACATTATATTGAATTTGAATAGCCCTTTTTTCACGTATCCTCTACCTATAAATTGGTCGTTCTTTGTTATAACAAACTTATCAGAATAAAATACAAGTTTAAAGCCACTCTTAACTAACAATGAACCTAATACTAAATTTTTGCGTATGTATGGAACATGCAGCACATCTACCAGTGCCAATTCCTTGTCCGAAGTGAGCTTTAACACAACTCTGCCTAGTCTAACGATATCCGACGTTGCCGAGTTGCCCATAAAAAGCTTCCGCCCATTTATTGGAATATATGTGGAGAACATTGAGCTATCGGAGCATATGAGATGAGTAGCTCCAGTGTCAATCCACCATTCTCTCAAATTATCATTCAGATTTGCCTCAAACATGACTGCCGAGAGGTTTAGCTAAAAAAAATCCACTGGTACGGATTTTTCTTTAGACATATTGGCTTGATTTTGCTTGTCTTGATTGTGCTTGTTCTTTTTAGGAAGCCAACAGTCCTTTGCCTGGTGTCCTGGTTTTCCAGAATTATAACTTCTTAGGCTTTTTAGCCTTGCCTTTCTGATTGGCATTTTGTCATTTTCTCTTTTTGCTCGTACAGGAATTTGGTTTTACCAGATTAGCCTTAGCCTCCATTTTCATTCTTTCAGTCTTGATCCGAATCATACGATTATCTTCTTCATTTCATAGTTTGAGAATCAAGTCTTCAAAACCTATCTCCTTTTGCTTATGCTTGAGATAGTTCTTGAAATCTTTCCACGATGGCGGCAATGCAGCCACTTGAAAGGATTCACTTATGGTCATCCCTTCCGCATGAATTTCATGCATTATAATTTGCAATTTTTGAACTTAGCTCATCACCGACTTGGAACCTACCATCTTATAGTCCAAGAATTTACCAATCACGAATTTCTTTAATCTCGTATCCTCCGTGCGGTATTTCTCGTCCAGCGATTTTCGTAATTCTTTGGCCATTTTCATCGGACTATAGACATTATAGAATAAGTCATCTAGTCCATTCAATATATAATTGCGGTATAAGAAATCGCTATGCCCTCACGCATCATATGCTACCCGTTTTTTAGTGTTGGTATCATCCTTGGGAATGGATAGGGCATCTTCTTTTAATAATCGAACAAGGTTCAGGGTTGTGAGATAGAACATCATCTTCTACTGCCATCTTTTGAAATCAACTCCACGAAATTTTTCTGATTTTTTCCCATGAACGGGAACAGGCAGCATGACAGAAGCAGTAGCGGTAGACGGGACAAACTAGTTGTTGGACGCTATAGATCACAGTTGTGATATTTCATCTTAAACTTGTTGGGAGAATAATGCATTTTTATGAGAAAACTGTGATAAATAAATGGTCGAGGCAAGAGATGTGCTCTCTTTCTTTAAGATGAAATAGGCCCACACTGGTGCTCACGATTTGTGGCTATTGCCTCCCAAGATACAACGACCTCATTCAAATAGTGACTCCAACAAACTTAAATGTGCAATGAAACTTCTCTTCAGAGTTGGACAGAATAATGCAAAAATGTAGATATGAGAACTGGAATTATACAGAAATATATACTGGAATTTTCGATGCTTAGGACTTGAAATGGGGCTGTATTTATAGATGCTCAAAGGTTGCTCACGAGCAATCATCTTTTGTCAAATACACCCCTCGGAATTATATTCGCAACTCTTTGTATGAAAAAATTCAGCTTTTGGAATTTTCAGTTTGCACGAACGAGTGCGACAAAAGAAAAATTCAAAATAAGGTGAAGCGATCGGACATCATTTTACCGAAGAGGTGTCTCTGGAACTTTAATCTATTAGCAATTGGAAGAAGAGAAAAATTAATTTTTTGGTTGGGCTTAATTAAATTAAGCCTACTTCAAATGAATTTTGTCCAAAAAGATAAGTATTGGACCTAACGCCCAATTTCAGATCAAGTTCTAGTACCAACACCAGTCCAATTCCATTTTAGGTTCAAGTACCAGAACCAGTTTCAATCCTAATCCCAAACCCAACCCAGCCCAAGCCGAAGCCGAGTTAAGCCGATCAGTGGGCAAGCGAGCGCATGTGTAATTTGAGTCGAACTCACATTGATGTAGGTCCTCCACCCTCCAAACACTTATGATACCCCCAAGGAGCCCAACCCTTCTTTGATTCTTGGGTTAGATGAATTAGAATATCTTTTCTTCTTCTTCCAATGTGGGATTTCTTATCTTCCCACTTGCCATCTTCACCTTTAATACTACTCTTTAGTCAACCTTAAGTGACTCACTTTGTACATTAATTTCTCATTCACTCGAAAATTATTTTGGACAAATAATTATATCGTCGTAATTTACCCACGATGTAGATTATGACAAATACAAGATATTCGAAAAATTATCATTTGAGCACTATCATTTGAGCACACTTTAATTATTTGGTCAAATGGATCAATTTTCAACAAAATTAATTTAAAAAAGTTGAAAATTGTGGTAATATATCAAAAAAAAATTATATATTATACCAAAATTGATGAATATAAATAGAACATGTTTTATTTATTTATTTATATAAGAATTAAGATAGGTTTTCCATGATCTCTATGTGGCTGGAATCCACACCCTATTTGTTCGCAAGATGGAGCTTTTACTGCCAAACTATCATATTGTTTGAAAAAGACATGTTCCATTATTATTACCCCTTTTTTCTAAATTGTTCCTTTTAGATTACATAAATTTGAAAATAGAAAAAGGTAAAGAAGTAGACATACATGGTTGGCTAACTTTGATTTGTCAAGATTAAATTGCAAAAAATTAGAAAAATATGACACTCATTTAGTAATATTATCGCTAATTGCACACTCAGTGCAAGTGTACTTCATGTAAATGAATACTTTTGTATATTTAATAATTAGAACATGATTGTCGATGAGCCATAGTCTAATTATTTAGTAGGGAGGTTTGTTCGATTCTCCCTGAACAAGTGTGGAGCATTTTATTTTACTGAATAGTAACTTGGTTAGATTTTCTCGTGTATAGTTGTAACACCCCGAATCCTAAAACATCCGCTCTAAGTTAGAAACATTACTTGTGGGTAGGGGTAACTAAACAAAAGCCTCAAAATTTAATATCAACACTAACACTTTCATTCCATGATCAGTCAATACAAAAGATACAAGTGAAGTCTTACAAAATAAATATATGCATCATTACTAACACTTCTGCAAATCTTCAACACCCAAAATACAATTTCAAGGGTCTTCAAACTCCTGAAATCAATTTCCTACATATAGTAAAAATTTAAAATTATAAATCTACTGACTTAGTAAGAATTATGGCCATAACGGAACGGTAAAGAAACAAAGCAAGAAATGAGCCAAATGATGATTCAAGAATACGATAAATGCAAAGATAGCAAATCGACATTCAAAGGCAAGAGAATCACATTATATAAACAATTATATGGCTCAGAAGTTCAATAACTATCATAAACAACGATACAATAAAAGGCAGGACTAGTTTTTGGCGGATCTATCATCTTTATAACTTCAAAACATAACATTAAATTCTTATTTCTTCATTTGCTTTCTTGAGTGGCCACTCGATGAGAGCCATTCATTCATTAAGTACGGTCGACCACGTACCAAGGACTAGCCCCTTAGAAACTTACCTCTAGGTTCCCGTAGAACTATCTAATTGAGAGGCCTACAGGGGACCCATTGTGGTCCGGTACCGCCCAACTGCCACTCCTGAACCTCCCCAGCTCTAACATTCATGCATATATATATTTCCAAGAATTTGACAGTTACAAGATATCCGAACCAAATGGCATATAGATACAAATGAATATCAAGCTCAACTTTCGATTCGATTTGAATCTCGGACTTAAAAAAAAGCATTTTGAAGCTTTAAAATATTTTAAAGAAATAAAATATGAACTTAAAATAGTAAAAAGAGGTCAAAATACAAAAAAAATTCTTCTGGACTAGGCACAGCCACGCTCCGAAAAAGGCAAGATGTGCCCAGGCAGCAAGAGACTACTATCTCGGGTGCAAGTGCACCCGTTATCGAGCGCAGTCACACCTAATAAAATTTAATTATTTTTTTTGTGATAATAACATAAACAATTTGGGAAATTTTTAAGGATTTTTAAAACACAATAAAAATGGGAAAGACAACAAATAAGTCCATATTTTTATCATCTCAACACATTATCACATTTTCATATTTTCCAAAATTTCAAATCCATATAGTAAATGAATGATCATGAGTAGGCAAAGGTGATGACCATAATAATGTTCAAGAGTTGATAATCATCATCATCAAGGAATAGAGTTTATGAATCATAGGAATATTACCTTAAATCCAAATCATCATCATCATCCCAAGCAATGGGCAGAAAAGGAGTAAAATCAAGAAAATTTCATGGATATTGAACCATAAGGAGTTAGTCACAATCCTTATCTTATGTCTTAAGCTTCAATCTCAAAGGAAAAGTCTCCAAAATTCTTAAATGCTCCAAGCCAATTCACCTATAAGTTTAAGATCAAATTCTTTAAATTTTCTGTCATATTTAACATTATAACTTTAAATCTTAACTTAAACTTAAGCCTTGCCAATGTGCCTAAGGTGAGTGCCCCTAGCCTTCCCCTTTAAATTTTAAAATCTTTAAGTCTTCAGAGTTGTCTTTTTTGTAAGTGAATGGAGATGCAATTAAAGGAAGAAGAAGGTAGAAAAAGAGATAGATGAGGAAGATAGAAGAAAAATAAGATAGATAGATAGAAGTGTTGTTGGCAATATATTGTAGTGAAGATGCAAGAGTGTTCTTGCAACACCACACAACAACTTATTTATAGATGGAGTGAAGGGTTGTTTTATAATTTTTGAAAGTTGAGGGTGATATGAGGTGTCAAAACAAGGTAGAGTCTTGCATTTCTTCTTCACCTAACTTAATACTTGGAGGACAATATTTTGAAATAAAATATGAGAGAAATATCCCTTGAACTGTGGGTACTTTGGCCGAGCTTATGTTTGTATGTATATGTGTGTGTATATATATATTTTGAAATTTTGGGTTGGGCTTGAAATAAATTTTTGGACTCAAAGTTTGGACCACTAATTTTCTTTGGGCCAAAATAACTCATATGATAAATTTTGTATCTAAGAAAAATTTTTATGGACGTGATGAAATATTTCGATTGTAGGAAAAATTTCTAGTAGTCGTAAAAAAGGTTCGTCAATTGAAAAACGATAATTTAAATTTTAATTAGGAGAATTTTCGGATTATTACAATAGTAGATTGTTTAGATTTTTTTTTTTAATTATTAATTTCGAATGCTATTGATTGGATGTATTGATGTTAAAAATTGGATATATTAATTATATCCCCTCAAAAAATAGTTAGAATATGATTAATTTATTTAATATAAATATATAATTTCATATAAACATATTAATTGATGGGTTATGACTTTTTATTAATTGTAGATAATTATTAGAATAAGTTAATATTAAAGAACATTTTAAACATAATAAAGGAAAACACGCTTCCAAATAATTACAAAGTCTTGCCGCTCATATCTATATATATTACTCTATTATATAAGCGGGAAAACGCGTGGCTACAGTACCACTCGCGCGTGCGCCTTGTTTTTGTATTTTTTTTTAACTGAATTACTACAAAACGACGCCGTTTCAGTAGTTGGATGCTTCGCTTGGTTGTACATTCCACTCTTAAGTTTGTACAGATCGGAAGAAAATGGGTGATCATGCACGCATAAGAAATGCCCTTTTATTGCTTGTGGGTCCCGCATCAGAAGAAATTGCGGCCGTGATGTGCTTTTTTCCATTTTTTTT
>JACFYI010003493.1:424530-437112 GCA_014898755.1 Handroanthus guayacan | reverse complement strand
ATATATATATATATATATAATAGATTGGTTATTAGGAGGAAAAGAAATACATAAATACATGATTATTTATTTATTTATAACCTACCATTGTTCAAGAACCATTGGTGTCCTTATCCACGTTCCGTATATCTATTTTGTTCCGTCTCTCGATTCAATTTTTGTTCCATGCGTAGCACCTATCATTTTCTCAATGAAATTTATATTTTTGAACGATGAGGTAGATTTAAATTAGTTGTTGAAAATATGAAAAAATTAGGAAAACTTTCTTATATTTGGAGTTTGAACTAAAAAGATTTGTAGATAAAAATGTAATATTTTTTTTTTGCTCTAAGAGGTACACAAACAATAATTTATTTTAACCTCATGATGCCCAAATCTGTCGTCGACATAGAAAGCTCATCGGCATCGAGGTATTGTCCCGCCAGCACTCGTAGTGGGGGGTTTTGTCATGAAAATGCGCCTCGAATGGTGAGAGAGGAGGAATAACTTATAAACTATCTCCGACTCTTTGACTATTTCGATGTGGGACAAACTTAGTATATCATAACCAAACAAAACTTTTCGACATTCTGGAAATAATTAAACAAAAACAAATAGATGGTTAATATATAATCTAATAATCAAGGATGAATGAGATTTATTGAATTTATCTAAAAAACTAAAAGACCAAAAGTTAGGAATTAAACCAGAATTCAGTAAATCTTATTTATTATATATATCTAAAATTTATTTACTATATATATGCATCTATACATATATAGAGCATGAAACTCTTATATAGTTATTTTGGTATGTTTTTCAATGAGTTGACAAAATTAACTCTATTCTAAAAAATACTTATAAGGTAGTTGCCGAAGATAATATAAAATAGTCTTTTCTTTTTTAACTGAGCTTTTTAATATTTATTTTTCTCTTTTATTTTCTCTCCAATTATAATTTTTGTTCAATTTTATTCTCTCCAAATTTATATTTCAATAGTGTTATTCTATTTAAAAAAATTTTAAAAATTTTATATTATTTAATATAAATAAATATTTTTAATTTTAAGTTATATATATGTGGTATGTATATGTCTCAAGGAAGATGCAAACACAAAACAAGGATAAGCTTAAATGCGTATATTAAAGAAAGAAGCACGGAGGGAATGACAAAATCAGGAGATGAGGTGTAAATAAGAAGATGAGGTGTTTGATAAGCAAAGCGCGTGAATTACCATCGCCATACACGAGTCGTGGGCCTCCACACAGCATCGTATTAACTGGCCTTGTGTTTTTTTCTCCCTCATAGTCTTTGCGTGTCCACACCCAAAATCCCTCTCCCTGTCCCTCTTTGCTCTTGACGGAAGCAATTGCATTTCTCCATTTCGTGATTCTGGTAAGCAAATACTCCCATATTCACATAAAACAGAAACTTTCAATAAACTAGAGGAAAAACACCGAAAAAAAGATCGAAAACCAGTCGGCCAAATTTGGGATCGTCCCGACAGGTTTGCATGTATTCTCGGCAACTGTTCAATCCCACGTCCTCTTTCATCTCATCGTTCTTTAACCATTCTGAGAATTTTGCTACATTTACATATTTATGACTTTTCAACTGCTTCCGGATTCATTTGATGTATTCTGTTTATCAGGAACTGAGGTGTATCCGTTGGAGGTTCATCGAGTGCTTATCTCTGTTTGCATGATTGGTTTTTGGCTTTGTTTGGATATACTGGTCTTCCTGGATTGAAATAGAGATTTGGAATCTTGGGATTCTCGATTCTGGGGTAAACTAATTACCTCGGGATTTAGTGTGATTTAGAACATTTTCCCCGCGATTTGTGGGAGCGGGGGCCAAGAAGGAGATGTCTAGTTTCGTGGGAGTTCTTATTTCCGATCAATGGCTTCAGAGCCAGTTCACGCAAGTGCAGCTTCGCGGCCTCAAATCTAATGTAAACTTCCATTTTATCCTTTTGATGTTTTAGTATTGTTAAATCAATGTGGAATTTGTTGGCTTGTTTTTGGGCATTATCTAAATGTTTCTTGAGCCTGAGAATTGGACTAAACTAGTTAAAGTGCAGTCAGCAGTTCTATTAAATTGGTGTACAGGTTTGTAGTGGGTTTATTTTGTTTATTGTTTTTTGTAGTTCATTTCAATGAAGAATCAGAATGGAAAAGTCACTGTTGGTGATTTACCGCCTCTGATGGCGAAACTAAAGGGTTTCAGTGAGATATTTAACGAGGAGGAGATTAGGCAATTATTGGAAGCATCACACTCTGATATGAATGATGAGATAGATTTTGAAGGCTTTCTGAGGGTAAGTCTTTCTATATCCTATGCATTGTGAGGTTGATTAAGGTTCTGGAGTACAAACAATTGAAGTTGGTGATACAAATTTGGAACCAAGTGGTTGTAGTTGTACTCTAATAACATTGAAGAGGAAAAATTCTTTAATGAAGTTGACAGTGGTATTAATTCTTTTTTGCTGTTTGATCTATAAACTACATGGATGGTTGGTAACATTTTTAAGTTGCTCTGAATAAGCAGTCATATCTGGATATAC
Source organism: Handroanthus guayacan (assembly GCA_014898755.1). Classification (NCBI taxonomy): domain Eukaryota; kingdom Viridiplantae; phylum Streptophyta; class Magnoliopsida; order Lamiales; family Bignoniaceae; genus Handroanthus; species Handroanthus guayacan. The sequence continues at coordinate 434,570 of JACFYI010003493.1, read as the reverse complement.
AAAGTAGAGCCAATGCTAAATTGGGAAATTCGAATTCGAAAAACTCTTCATCCTTCCTGAAGGCCACCACGACAACCCTCCTTCACACGATCAGTGAGTCTGAAAAGGCTTCATATGTTGCTCACATCAACAGCTACCTCAGGGATGACCCATTTCTGAAGCAATTCCTTCCAATTGATCCATCTACAAATGCCTTATTTGATCTTGCAAAGGATGGAGTCCTATTATGGTATTAATCCAACAGCTCTAGTGTTCTGCCTGAATGACTTCAACTTTAATAGCTTTTGGTTATATAATTTTTCTTAAAAATTATTGCAGCAAGCTGATTAATGTGGCGGTACCTGGCACGATTGATGAGCGGGCTATAAACACAAAAAGAGTACTCAATCCATGGGAAAGAAATGAGAATCATACACTCTGTCTCAACTCTGCAAAGGCTATTGGATGCACAGTAGTCAATATTGGTACACAAGACCTTATTGAAGGAAGAGTAAGTTGAGCTTATGTGCTGATAAGTTCTCGTGATATGGATGGTTAATTTTAAATTATTTAGTTTTAAGATCTTCATGTTATTTTTCTCATTTTTTGCAGCCTCATCTGGTACTTGGATTAATTTCTCAAATTATAAAGGTTAGTTCCTTTGGGCTTCTTAGCATTTCTTCAGTTTTTAGTTGGCTTTGGCATGGTTAAAAGTAAGAAAGATGCATTGAGAGGATTCATGACCATAATGAACAAAATATAATGAGCTTATTTGCACTAATTGATCTTTACTAATAAAAATTTTCCAACTGTATTTGGGTGGCACTTTCAGATCCAACTATTGGCAGATCTCAACCTCAGAAAGACACCCCAGCTCGTAGAACTGGTGGAGGACAACAATGTAATTGGCCACATGCCACCTCTAATCTTTATAAATCTCTAGTGTCATTTTCCTGTCAGCTCTACAATGCGTTAACTTAGAACAGAGTTTAATGGTACACTTTGATCAGATGTCATTGATATATGCAGGATGTTGAGGAGCTTATGGGACTCGCCCCAGAAAAAGTTCTGCTGAAATGGATGAATTTCCATCTTAAGAAAGCAGGGTACAAAAAAACTGTGACAAATTTTTCATCTGACTTGAAGGTATGTTCATGTTTTTGAGTTAATCTTGTTGTTGCAATACTGTTGCTTAATTTATGTTGGAGACTGGATTGATGGTGAAAGAATTCCTCATGTTTCCTAAGGCCATCAGGGAGGTGCTCTGGGAGTTTCTTAGACATGAGCTTCTTAGTGCAATCCGTTTTCTAAGTCTAAGTGTAAAATTGCCATAAAGAGTCTTTCTTCGCAATCGGACTTACATTTTTAGGCTTACTTATAAGTTGGGGATTAACTTTCAGCCACTTTTGCCTCTCTAGTTGATACATTGTAGGAATGTGGTTATCCACTTAACTACAATTAAAGATGTAGAAGAGTCTTGTTCTCCTCTGACAGTGGACAAGTATTCTTGGCTGTTCTAATTTCTCATGGTTATGTTCGCTAGGATGGAGAGGCTTATGCTTACCTGCTTAATGTACTTGCACCAGAGCATTGTTCTCCTGCCACCTTAGATACAAAGGATCCCACTGAAAGGGCTGATTTAGTTCTAGAGCACGCGGAGAAGATGGACTGCAAGAGATATCTAACTCCAAAGGATATTGTGGAGGGCTCAACTAATTTGAATCTTGCTTTTGTTGCACAGATATTCCACCAAAGGTGAGAAAATTTCTTATTCATGCATACATACAGACACATACACACGCACACACATACACAATGCACATATGCACAGATATATGTGTATAAATTGGTAATTTCAACAAGGAATCATATGTCAGAGCTATTCTAATTTTCATTAAATGATACAGTTTCTGTGTAAGGATATTTTATGATCACAAGAGAACAATAAACATTGTTGCACAAGTGATGCTTTCTCCTATTTGCTTCATTCACATACTTCTTCCAGTTATGAATGTCCAGTTATTCTACTGGATGATTGCTGGTACATACGAAGCTTAGGTGCTGTGCTTGTAATTGACTGCTAACAGATTTTGATCCAAAAGCTATAATCAGTCAATCTAGTAATTTTCTTCTGGTAGGCATAAGTCTCGCTGTTATGCTCCATATGTGTTTCTTGATACATAGTTCTCTGACAGAGTTTCTACTTTATTGATGTTATTTGCTTTGATAGCTTGAAGTAACAAACATTTATTCCTTATCTGCGACTTTGATATTTGTGACTCCAATTTCTGGGATTTTCATGGGAAACTGATTTTTTTCTCCCAGGAATGGCTTGTCCACAGACAACAAAAAAATTTCTTTTGCAGAGATGATGACGGATGATGAACTAATGTCTAGAGAAGAGAGGTGCTTCCGGTTGTGGATCAACAGTCTAGGAACTGTCTCTTATGTCAATAACTTGTTTGAGGATGTCAGAAATGGGTTAGTTTCCCAGCTTTCTTATGGAAGTCACTTGTCATTTGGACAACCCACATCACGAAGGATCCTTCTGTTTTTTACTGTACTCGGGCAGCTGTTCTTTTGAGATTTGGGGGCTAGCATTGCAGTTTCCATTTCACTTTCTGATACTACTCATGCTAGCTTCTTCAATATGTCATAATCAAGCATATTGCATGCGCAGGTGGCTTCTTCTAGAAGTGCTGGATAAAGTTTCTCCGGGATCTGTCAACTGGAAGCAGGCTACAAAACCTCCTATAAAAATGCCGTTTAGAAAAGTAGAGAACTGCAACCAGGTTGTTAGGATTGGGAAGCAGTTGAAACTTTCCTTAGTAAATGTAGCTGGAAATGATTTTGTGCAAGGGAACAAGAAGCTTATACTTGGTAAGTGCTTGCCTTTATATTGTATTTATTTGAATTACACAAATACATGACAGCAGTTTAAATCTTGTAAAAAGTAGATGAGAAAAGATCAGCAGAACTCCATGCACTTTGTGCCAGAACTTTTGTGATTCATTTCACCTAAATCATATGTAAGATCGTAATTAAGGAAATTCTCATGTTAACTCTGGTTCCGTGTTGGGGTCTGTTTTATGAGTGATGCTAGACAACATTGGATAGAACCTAGTTGATTTTAATAGAACCAGCCATAAGTTTATTTTTCTTTGTCTTTCCTTTTTTTTTTTTTTAATTATTTTCCCCTTTTACATTCATTGTATTATTCAATATATTTGCCAATTAATTGCATAAGGAAATAAGCAGCATTTGTAAGTCTGGGAGGTCATGATATTCATTACCGAATTGCATTTCCTGATTCATGGGCTTTTGTGTTGCATCTGAAAGTAGAAAAATGCATTCCTAAGTTTTATCTAAAGAGGAAACTTCCTACTGCTTGCATAGTCTTTCCTAATTCAATTTTAGCAGCTGACAAGGCTGTAACCCGTGTTTTCTTTGAACTGATTTGAGCTTTGGATGGTTTGAATAAAAAATACAGATTTTATGCGATCAGTTCTCATGGATGTTTGCTTGTGATTTGTTTGCAGCCTTCCTTTGGCAGTTGATGAGGTTTAATATGCTTCAGCTTCTAAAAAACTTGCGATCCCGTTTCCAAGGAAAGGAGATAACTGATGCTGATATTCTGTATTGGGCTAACAAAAAAGTGAAGAATTCAGGCAGAAAATTTCAAATGGAGAGTTTCAAGGTTAAGGATAAACTTCTATTCTTAAGTATACGTATCTTGCTTAGGAATGGTATTGCAAATTTTCACTGGTTGGTGATAGCGGATTGTTTGAATGCTTATATAGGATAAGAGCCTTTCAAGTGGATTATTTTTTCTCGAGCTTCTGAGTGCAGTTGAGCCACGGGTTGTTAATTGGAACCTAGTAACCAAGGGTGAAAGTGGTAAGATGTCAATTTAATTTTCCGGAGAAATAAATTAAGTTAATTGGATTTATGCAACTTCCTTCTAGTTAAAGAGCAACCTAATTGTTAAGTCAGTAGATGAGAACTTGACTTTTGTTTTCTTCTGATAGACGAGGAGAAGAAGCTGAATGCTACCTATATAATCAGTGTTGCAAGGAAGCTGGGCTGTTCCATTTTCTTGTTGCCTGAGGATATCATGGAGGTGAGGATCGGATTTCTGCTATGTCCTCTAAATACTTCTGACCTACTTACTCTTTTCACAGTTTTTCGTGGTAAACAAATTGCTAATAAAAGAGCAGACGTGTTGCAATATTCTTTTCTTCTGCAAGTGAAGCATATAAGGGAAAATTGCGTAGGTAAAAATGGAAAATTGCATAAGTACACAAAGGAAAATTGCATCTTCAACATAATTTGTACAGGTGATGCTCTCTATTCGTATGGGGTGCCAAAATGGCATGTTTGTAGCCAACCTTAGGCCACTGTCCTACCATATTCATTATTGGCAGCGTTACAGTATGTACTTATATTGCGCTACTATATTTTAGTTAGGTTTCAGGTTGTGGTGTCTGAATCTTCTCAGCATATGTTGCTTGACATTTCTTATTTCAGGATAACGATTTTCAGAGTAGGAAAGCATGACAGTTATTTGACGACATCTTTGCTGATGTCATTGACAGGTAAACCAAAAAATGATCCTCACTCTCACAGCAAGTATAATGTACTGGAGCCTCCAGCAACCTGTGGAAGACTCAGAATCATCCCCTTCTGCCCTTAGTCGTGGGTCCTCCCCGGAACCTTCAGTTGAAGAGACTCCATCCTCTGCTGCTGCTATTTCAGATGCAGCACCTTCACCTTCAACCAATGGCTCTGCATCCCCTGCTTTTGCTGTATCTCCTGTTTTTCCTGTCGACGGCGCTTCACCCCCTGCCACAGCAGCTTCTCGTGAGGAATCCCCAGAGCCATCCGTGAACGGAGAAGAGTATAGCTCAGTAGTGTCTGGAATATCACACACGACTCTGGATGAGACAGCCTCTGATACTGCAATATCTGCCCAAGCAGATGATTCAGCATCGGATGCGGCAGCATCTACTCCACTTCCGGAGGAGAATGAGGAGACGCAACTACAAAGTGAATAGTGGTTGCAAGATTTTGTTAGAATGGAACTTGGAAAGACACAGAAATAAAGTAATAGATATACGTTTGTAGGTCAGTTTGCCGGAATGGCAAGTCCTATACTGCAAAGAAAGTACACACCGAGATACGTTTTTAAGTTTGTAATGGGACAAGATGTTTTATTTTGTGGAATTTCTCTATGGATTGTCTTCAATTTTGCTATAAAGCATTTCATTCTTCATTTTCCTGTGTAAATCTCTCTCTTTTGTATATTTTTTTCTTTTCTTTTTCTTTTGCTTTTCAAGAAGACATATTGTTTTTCCCTGTGTAAACTTTGCTAACCTATAGCATAAATAATGGGAAAAATACAATTTACCTCCTGTGAAATAAGAAAAATGCACAAAAAAACTTATTGTGAAAAAATAATAAGCATTGCGACGTTTTGTGATTTTAAAAATCAAGCATTATACTCTCTTCAATTAGGATAATATGGCTCACTTATGTGTTCTTAAAGGGATTTTGTTATTTTAGCCTATATAATATGATTTTTAACTTCTGTTTGTAAGTATATAATGCTCACTAGTATTAAAATTTGATCATAATTGCATATTTTTTTTCCTTTTTCTTGTTGAAAAATTTTTGCTCTTCTACTGCTTCATTTTTAACTAGAGAAAGTTCAAGCAACAAATTACATGTTTTTGAGCATTATAAAGGGCAAAAATGACATCACAAAGCTAAAATAACAAAATCAGCCTCAACACATGCAAGTGAGCACACATTGCCTAATGGAAGAGTGTAGAACACATGATTTTTAAAATCACAAGGGGTCTCAATACCTGTTATTGTTTCACATTTTTTTTTTGGCATATTTTCTGTTTTCCAAGGGGATAAATTGCATTACCTCATAAATAATGGAACAAGTTAGTGCACTGCAAACTAATCATCGTGTGTCGTCCTCTGTTTCTAGTATATGGTTAGGCATATTTTTCAAAGGGCATGTTTGGATGATTAATTAATTTCCCTATAGTTGGCCCGAATTGGACTAGATGGAATTATGTATGTCATCTATTGTTTGGTATGAGTTATTGGATATAAGACTATGAGATGATTCAATCTCTTGTTTGTTATGAATGATCAGGATGGTTTAATGACTGAAATTATTCATTAATTTTGGGTCACAATCCAATTTTTGCAATTTGCGTTTGATTTGCGGCTCTATTGTATTTCGTGCCATGGCACAACTTATTTAATGACCCAACACTATTGTTGAGCATTTTGTTTGATTGGAAGGTTCTTGTGCAATTTTTTTGTGCTCGAGGCTTGCAATGCTATTGTTTAAAATCGCCCATGAACAAAATAAACATAGTGAAGAACTCTTCTTTGTCACAAATATACTTTTTCTCTCTCTAGGAGAGGCAGTTTTCTCTCGATTAGGAGGTTTTTTCTTTAACTTCCAAATTCTCAATCCCTGGAGGCTTATCGACGGTTCAATTGATCTTTGCTTCATTACTTCTCATTATGTTGTTGTGGTATGTATCTTCTCAGCTGGCATGAAATTGGGTTTGAGATTTCTTTCATTCTCAATTCAAATATCTTTTCTTTGAATTTCTTCTTATGGACTAGACAATTGAATATTCAGGTAAAAGCTTAACTTTAATAGAAAAGGAAGAAGATGGTGATTTGGTCCCAGATTGTGCCTGGGCAGAGAATGCTATTAATTCGAATCTCTCTTTTGTGGGATGGGTTGTTACTACTAGAGTTTATTCCTCTGCAACTCTCAAATCAAATATCAGGAGGTTACTACAACCAGTCAGGGGTTTAGAAATAGTGATGCTTGAGGAGAACAGATATATTCTACAATTTAATCACATTCTAGATCAAACGCATGTGTTGGAAGGACGTCCTTGGCTTCTGGATAAAAATGCTCTAATTCTTAATACATTTTCTCATGGTATTAATCCTACAGGCGTTAATGCATTTTTTCTAGAACTTCGTGCTCTGGAATTCTTGCATTATATTGGCAACAATATTAGGGAATTTTTGGAGTTGCTCCCAAATTCTACATTTGATGCTACATCTTTTGTTCAACTTAAAATTCATCTTGATGCTACTCACTGTTTGGAAAGAGAAATCAAAGTTAGATCGGTTAATGATAACAATATTTGGGTCAAATTTACCTATGCGATACTTCTGCATTTTTGTTTTCTATGTGACATTATTGGACATTTTGAGAAGAGATGCCCGATTGATTTGAAGATCATTACGTTGATCTAGGAACAAATTTTGAATACGATAGTTGACTTATGATCCCTTCTATCCTGGGCTACATATTCCTTTGAGTTCAATTTTCCTAGCATCTTAAAGTTCTTCTATGGCCTCTTCATCTAATTTAAGAAGGGATCTTCTTTATTCGATTTTCGGGATAAATGAAAAAAGGAAGTTTTCTCCACATGTTGCTATTTGTGAGTCTCATCTAATTTTCGACAATTTGCTACTGAAGGAGAATCAGCAACCTCATCCAGTATTATCTTCATCTTGGCAACAATTGGTGGATATTCTAGTTACTATTACTAGAACTTTTCTCTATTTTAGTTGGGCCTCCTCATGGTAGAACAGCCCAAGTCACAGGGAAACAACAAAACGCATCATATTATGATTAAGTCAGGGAAAGGAAAAGAAGTCAAAATAATCCTGATATGGATTCTCTCAATGTTTTGGTAGAGGCTACAAAGCAACCTCGCTGATCGACATGATTGGCCTTTCGATTAGGGGATAATCTGGTGGATTGGCTCCTTTACAGAGGAAAGAACTTGTTGTTATTGTAAATAGTTTTTCACAGTTTCATATTGATGTTTTTGTTTATTAGGATGGGATGGAGCAACGTATCAGATTTATTGATTGTTATGGCAATCCAAACAGTTCACAAAGAATGGAGTCTTGGAATTCACTTCAAAAATTGAGTAGACAATCCAATTATCTTGGTTTTGTGTAGATGATTATAATGAAATTTTGTCTTCAGAAGAAAAATAGGGTTGAACTCAAATTCCTAATTACCAGTTATGTAATTTTGGAGAAGCTTTGCTTGATGGTAATCTTCATGATCTTGGGTCTCGAGGAACCCCATTCATGTGGTGTAACAATTGTCAAGAAACATTTACAGTGGGGGAAAGACTTGATAAATTTTTTGCGGCAATATTAGCTGGATTAAAAGGTACAAATTTCATCAAGTTCGTCATCTCATTTGCTATAATTCAGACCAATATCCTATATTGATTGAAGTTAGCCAGTCTACTCCTATTGTGGAAAAATTTAGGAATAGTAAATTCATATTCGAGCCCAAGTGGATTAAGCATAACAACTGTGCTAAAATTATTGAATTAGAATGGTGAGGGGCTATTAATAGTAATGAGGAATTTGGTTCATGAATGTGATAAAGGGCCATCATGTGGGACTTTTATGGTGGAATAGAACTTGTTCTAGTTTGGTTTCTAAAAAATCAAAGATACTCCAGTAGCAGATTGATGAGTTGAAAAAGAGATGCAGCAATCAAAGGTCCAAATGTCAGTTAAAGGAATTCAAACTGAACTTGAGACTATTTTGGATAAGGAGGACTTGATGTGGAAACAGTGTTGAAAAGCCCATTAGATGACAGAAAGTGGTCGAAACACAAATTTTTTTCACTCCATCTCAATCCGCTCTTCTTCTTGTACGTTTGATTATAGACAATGTGTTGGTTGCTTTTGAAGTAAATCATAATATTAAGAAGAAGTCATTAGGGGAACTTGAATATATGGCAATCAAATTAGACATGTGTAAGGCATACGATAGGATAAAGTAGGACTTCTTACATGAGGTTTTGGTTAAATTAGGATTTGCTGACAGGTTTATTAATCTTATTATGACCTATTTCATCACTACCTCGTATTCCATTATGTTAAAGAGGCAGCAATATGAATTTTTCTATCCTCTACGAGGTCTTTGACAAGAAGATCCATTGTCTCCATATCTTTTCTTATTTTGTGCTAGAGTACTTAGTGCTTTGATTAAGGTTCAAGAACGGGTTGGTTCTCTACAAGGGATTGCAATTTGTGAAAATGCCCCACGAGTGTCCCATATCCTTTTCGTTGATGATACTCTAATTTTTTGTCAAGCTACTAAAGAAGTAGGCTTATGCATCAATCAGAGCTTTCAAATTATGGCTTGGTTTTGGGTCAGGAAGTTAATTCCAGCTAATAGCATAGGTTATTTCAAATTGTCGAAGGGTCTTATTTCATAAATTAATCTCTGATGGCCAAATTTTAGCAAGACGATGGTAGTGATAGGGCTATACATTGGAATTGTTGGGTGGAATTAGGGCATAGTAAGAAAAAAGGTGAACTTGTCTTTAGTGATTTACGAGCTTCCAACTTTGCAATGTTTAGGGCTACTTAAATATCCTGAACTCTTTTCAATAAGATTTTTAAAACAAAATATTATTCGAATTGTGTGTTATTTGATGCACTAGGAGACTCTAATTCCCCGTTGTCCTGAAGGAGTATTTGGAAAGGTTTGCAATTGTTGAAGGAAGGTTTGAGATGGTGTATTGGCAATGGAGCTACAACTAGAATCTAGACTAATAAGTGGCTACCTTATCCATTGTCATTTAAGGTAATATCACGTGTTTGTCTACTACATCAATAAGTAACAATTTTTGATTTACTCTATCCTATTCCTAGTTTTTGGAATCCTGGACTTGTGGAAAATATTTTTTGCCTTATGAAGTAAATTTGATCTTTCTATTCCCTTGGGCTGCTATGTAAATTTTCATACCATTATATGGCATTTCACAGAAAATAATATGCTTTTGTTCGTAGCATCTACTTTCTAGCTCTTAGTCATCGAAAATGAGAGATTAAGGCTAAGAAAGGTTCCATGAGTGGTTCCAATCACAGACTTTAGTTTTATTTAGGTATGGCGTCTATCTCCCAAAAATTAAGCTTTTTACATGGCATTTATGCCACAATGCTCTACTACCAAAAGATAATTTAGCG
>JACFYI010003493.1:412018-424404 GCA_014898755.1 Handroanthus guayacan | reverse complement strand
TTGGGCTCTATCAAATATCCCTGGATTTGAGTTAGCTAAGAGTTCAAATATAATTAAACATTAGATCCACAATGCATTTTTTGTTTCAAGCAATAATCAATTCGATTTCCCATTTGTGTGGTTGGTCGTTATAGTTTTGTTGTAACCGGAAGTTTTTTTAAGACAAGAAGTTTGAGCTTATAATGTTATCGATTTTGCTCGATCGTTTTTGAAATTCTACAAGTAACCTATTTCTACTACTACAACCTTTGGGTTGTCTCAAGTGTCTACGACTTGTGCCTCCCTATAGTTTTGTGAAGCTAAACTTTGATGCTCTACACTTAATAAATCCAAAATTGTCAGTCTAAGAGTTGCTCCACAAGATGAAGATGGTAATTGTATAGCTCTCCCCTTTGGTAGCTGAAGCTCTTGCAGAATATTCTTATTTCAAATCCATTCAAGTAAACATGTTATGATATTGGATTGATATATAATTTAGATAATATCATTTTATCGATCATATTCAATCTTATCCTATGAAGCAAACCAGCACTAAATATACAAAAGAGAAAAATTATTTTAGTATTATACCAATTATCACAATAAGTAATCGAAATAATCAAGCAAAGAATTGGATATAGCCTGGGATATCCATACTTCAAATCCCTGAAAGCAAACATATTATGGGATTGGATGGGTATGTCATATAGACAATAAATTATCCACTTTATCAATCACATCAAATAAATCACCCACTTTATTAATCACATCAAATGCTGCCCTACGAAGCAAATGAGCCCTATATTTTTAAGATTGAAATTATATTTTAAAAAAAAGAGATTTTTAAATAGAAAAAGTTGAAGTTATATATATTTTTAGTACAAAATCCCACTAAAATTTTTAAAACCAACCATTAATTACACATCCAAACCCTATTTAATTTTTGTGGTTTTACCAACTCAAATCTTCCAAGACATGTCTTCCATCCATTGAGTTTGAAGCCTCCAACATGCCCTCTCTGACTAGAAATTGAATTTGAAACTTCCAACGTGCCCTCTCAAACTAGAAATTGAGTTTAAAGCTTCCAGTGCCAACTGCTTTTCTGCTAACATCGATTACTTCTAGTATATAGTAAGCTTCATTTTCCTTTCCAACTTCACTTTTTTAGCATTTTGGATGTCATGAATGTATAATATGAGTTTTTTTCTTTCTTACCATGTTCCATTTTAGGGGTAATTTTCAACTACATTCTTTATATAAATGATCGTGGTCTTCATGATCATGACAATCATGTTTTGCCGAATAGCAAATGCAAACTCAAAATCCAACAAGGATGGGCCTAAATGATATTGTCAACGTTATCGAAGTTTTCTGAACCTCAAATGCGGCGTCGACCTGCCCATTGCCATTTTTCGTTTTGGTAATGATTAAGTCGATTTTTTCTTGGTATGTTGTTGGTTGTTGTAGTTTTGTGGTAACTGGAAGTTTTTTTAAGGCAAGAAGTTTGAGTCTATGGATGTTATTGATTTTGCTCGATCATTTTTGAATTTTACAAGTTATTTATTTCTACTACTGCCACCTTTGTGTTATCTCCTGTAGCTACGACTTGCACCTTCCTTTAGTTTTGTGAAGCTACATTTCGATGTTGCTACATTTAAAGAATCCAAAATTATCGGTCCAAGAGTTGTTCCACGGGATGAAGATGGTAATTTTATTACTCTCCCCTTCAACAGCTGAAGCTTTTGCAAGATATCCTTATTTCAAATTCATACAAGTAAACATGAGATCATATTGGATTGATATGCAATTTAGACAATATCATTTTATCAATCACATCCAATCATATCCTATGAAGCCAAAAAGCACTAAATTAATATATATATATATAAGAGGAATTTTTTTTTAGTATTATACCAATTATCATAATAAGTAACCGAAATAACCAAACAAAGAATTTGATAAAACCTGTGATATCCTTCTTTCAAATCTATGCAAGCAAACATGTTATGCGGTTGGATTGGTCTGTATCAATCACATCAAATCAATCATTCACTTTATCGATCACATCAAATCTTGTCCTACGAAACAAACGAGCCCCATATTTTTAAGATTGAAAATTATATTTCTCAAAAAAAGATTTTTTAATAGAAAAAGTTGAAATTATATATGTTTTTAGTACAAAACCGCACAAAAACTTTCAAATCCAAACATTAATTACACATCCAAACTTGATTTAATTTTTACAATTTTACTAACTCAAATCTTCCACGACACGTCTTCCATCCAGTAAGTTTGAAGTGTCCAACACGCCCACTTTGACTGGAAATTGAGTTCGAAGCTTCCAATGTGCCATCTCTAGTTGAAAATTGAGTTTAAAGCTTCCAATGCTAGCTTTTTTTCTGCTAGCATATATTACTTTCAATATCTGGTAAGCTTTATTTTTCTTTTCAACTTCATCTTTCTAGCATTTTTAATGTCATAGATGTATAATGTAAGTTTTTTTTTCCTTTCTTGCAGTGCTCCATTTTTTGGATTAATTTTTGGCTACTTCTTTATATTGATGATCGTGCTCTTCGCGATTTTAACAATCATGTCATACCGAATGATAAATGCAAACTCAATGTTCGAGAACAATGGGCCTTAAAGATACTATTGACGTTGTTAGGGTTTTCTAAACTTCGAATTTGGCGTCAACCCGCCCATTGCCATTTTTTATTTTGCATAATGACCAATTTGATTTTTTCTTGGTGTGTTGTTGATCGTATGATTTTGTCGTAACCGAAAGTTTTTGAAAGCAAGAAGTTTGAGCCTATGGATATTATTGATTTTGCTCAATCATTCTTGGAATTCTACAAGCAATCTATTTTTACTATTGCAACCTTTGTGGTGTCTCCGGTATCTACGACTTGTGCCACCCCAGAGTTTTGTGAAGCGTAATTTTAATGCTGCTATATTTAATGAATCTAAAACTGTCAGTCCAAGAGTTGTTCCACATGATAAAGATGGTAATTGTATTGCTCTTCCCTTCGGCAGCTGAAATCTTTGCAGGATATCCTTATTTCACATCTATGTAAGTAAACACATTGTCATATTGGATTAATATGTAATTTATGCAATATCATTTTATCAATCTCATCCAATCTTATCCTATGAAGCAAACGAGCACTAAATATGCATAAAAGAAAAATTATTTTATTATTATACTAACGATCACGATAAGTAATCGAAAGAACCAAACAAAGAATTAGATAAAAGTTGGGATATTTTTATTTCAATTCCATGCAAGCAAACATGTGGGGTTGAATTGGTATATAATATGGATCATAAATCATCTACTTTATCAATCACATCAAATCAATCATCTACTTTGTCGATCACATCAAATCCTATCCTACAAAACAAACGAGTTATATATTTTTAAGATTGAAATTATATTCCTAAAAAAAAAGCTTTTTTAATAGAAAAAATTGAAATTATATATATTTTTAGTACAAAATCTCACAAACTTTCAAATCCAAGCATTAATTACACATTCAAACCCTATTTAATTTTTACGATTTTACCGACTCAAATCTTCCAAAGCACGTCTTCTATCTATTGAGTTTGAAGCGTCCAACACACCTTTGCGACTGGAAATTGAGATTGAAGCTTCCAACGTGGCCTCGCCAACTGGAAATTGAGTTTAAAGCTTCGAATGCTAGCTTTTTTCTGCTAACATAGATCACTTTGGGTATGGTGAGTTTCATTTTCCTTTCCAATTTCATCTTTCTAGCATTTTGGATGTCATGAATGTGATATGAGGTTTTTTTTTTCCTTGCTATGTTCTATTTTTAGGGTTAATTTTTGACTACTTTCTTTTTATTGATGATCGTGGTCTTCATGATCATGATAATCATATCATGCGAAATGTCTAATGCAAACTCAAAGTCCACAAAGGATGGGCCTGAAAGATATTGTCGACATTGTCGGGATTTTTTGGACCTCAAATATGGCGTCAAGCCGCCCATTGCCATTTTTTGTTTTGGGTAATGATCAATTCGATTTTTTCTTGACATATTGTTTGTCGTTGCAATTTTGTCATAACCGGAAGTTTTTTGAAGGTAAGAAGTTGAGCTTGTGAATGTTATCGATTATGCTCAATTATTTTGGAATTCTACAAGCAATCTATTTCTACTACTACAACCTTTGTGGTGTCTCCTGTATTTACGACTTACGCCTCTTCATGGTTTTGTGAAGTTACACTTTAATATTACTACATTTAAAAAATCTAGAACTGTCAGTTCAAGAGTTGTTTCACGGGATGAAGATCGTAATTTTATTACTCTCCCCTTCAGCAGCTAAAGCTTTTGTGAATATCCTTGTTTCAAATCCATGCATGTAGACATGATATGATATTGGATTTATATATAATTTAGACAATATCATTTTATCGATCACATTCAATTATATCCTATGAAGCAAACGAGCACTAAATATATATATAAGACAAAAATTATTTTAGTATTATATTAATTATCACGATAAGTAATCGAAATAGCCAAACAAAGAATTGGATAAAGCCTGTGATATCCTTCTTTCACATCCATGCAAGTAAACATGTTGTGGGGTTTGATTGGTCTGTAATATAAACAATAAATTATCCACTTTATCAATCATATCAAATCAATCATCTGCTTTATCGATCATATCAAATGTTGTCCTACGAAGCAAACATGCCCTATATTTTTAAGATTGAAATTATATTTCTAAAAAAAAAGAAGAAGATTTTTTTAGTAGAAAAAGTTGAAATTGTATATGTTTTTAGTTCAAAATCTCACAAGAACTTTCAAAACCAACCATTAATTATACATCTAAACCCTACTTAATTTTTACAATTTTACCAACTCAAATCATCCAAGACATGTTTTCCATTCATTGAGTATGAAGTTACCAATGTGCCATCTCTAATTGGAAATTGAGTTTGAAGCTTCTAGCGTGCCCTCTCCAACTGGAAACTGTGTTTAAAACTTCCAACGCAAGCTTCTTTTCTACTAATATGGATTATTTATAGTATATGGTAAGCTTCATTTTCCTTTCCAGCTTCATCTTTCTAGCATTTTGGATATCATGTATGTGTAATATGAGTTTTTTCTTTCTTATTGTGTTCCATTTTTAGGGTTGATATTCAGATACTTTCTTTATATTCATGATCATGACAATCATATTATACCAAATGGCAAATGCAAACTGAAGGTCCAAGAAGGATGGGCCTGAAAGATATTATCGATGTTGTCGGAATTTTCTGGACCTTGAATCTGGCGTTAACCCTCTCATTGCCATTTTTCATTTTAGGTAATGACCTTGAATGTTGCATCAACCCTCCCGTTGCCATTTTTTATTTTAGATAATGATCAATTTGATTTTTTCTTGGTGTGTTGTTTGTCGTTGTGGTTTTGTCATAATTAAAAGTTATTTGAAGGCAAGAAGTGTGAGCCTATGGATATTATTGATTCTGCTTGATCGTTTTTGAAATTTTACGAGCAAACTATTTCTACTACTGCAATCTTTGTGTTGTCTCTTGTATCTTCGACTTGTGCTTCCTTATGGTTTTGTGAAGTTACACTTTGATGCTGCTATATTTAATGAATCCAAAATTGCCGGTCCAAGACTTGTTCCACAGGATGAAGATAGTAATTGTATTGCCCTTCCCTTCAGCAGCTGAAGTTTTTGCAGGATATCCTTATTTCAAATCCATATAAGTAAACACGTTATGATATTGGAATGATATGTAATTTAGATAATATTATTTTATTAATCACATCCAATCATATCCTACGAAGCAAAGCAACACTAAATATAGATAGAGAAAAAATTATTTTCATATTATACCAATTATCACGATAAGTAATCGAAAGAACCAAACAAAGAATTGGATAAAACCTAAGATATCCTTATTTCAAATCCATGCAAGCAAAATATCATGTGGTTAGATATGTAATATAGATAACAAATCATCCACTTTATCAATCACATCAAACCAATCATTTAATTTATCGATTGCATCAAATCCTGTTTACAAAGCAAATGACCCCTATATTTTTAACATTGAAATTATATTTCTTAAAAAAAAGGATATTTTTTATAGAAAATTTTGAAATTATAGATGTCTTTAGTACAAAATCCCACAAAAACTTTCAAAACCAACCATTAATTACACATCTAAGCCCCATTTAATTTTTATGATTTCACCAACTTAAATCTTCCAAGGCATGTCTTCCATCAATTGAGTTTGAAGCTTACAATGCACCATCTTCGATTGGAAATTGAGTTTGAAGCTTCCAATTCACCCTCTCAAACTAGAAATTGAGTTTAAAGCTTGCAAGGCCCGCTTATTTTCTACTAACATGGATTACTTTTGGTGTATGATAAGTTTCATTTTCTTCTCCAACTTCATCTTTCTAGCATTTTGGATGTCCTGGATATGTAATAACAGTTTTTTTTTTCTTTCTTGCTATGTTCCATTTTAGGGTTAATTGTCGGCTACTTTTTTATGCCAAATGGCAAATGCAAACTCAAGGTCCAAGAAAGATGGGCTTGAAAGATATTATCAATGTTTTCCGTATTTTCTGGACCTCAAATATGACGTCAACCAGCCCATTGCCATTTTTTGTTTTGGGTAATGATCAATTAGAATTTTTTATTAGTGTGTTGTTGGCCATTATGCTTTTGTCGTAACCAGAAGCTTTTTTAATGCAAGAAGTTTGAGCCTATGGACATTATCGACTTTGCTCGATCATTTTTGGAATTCCACAATCAATCTATTTCTACTTTCTGCAACCTTTGTGTTGTCTCCTCTATCTATGACTTGTGCCTCCCCATAGTTTTGTAAAGTTACACTTTGGTGCAGCTACATTTAATGAATTCAAAACTATCGATCCAAGAGTTGTTCCATGGGATGAACATGCAGATACATTTAATGAATCCAAAACTGTTGGTCCAAGAGTTGTTCCACGAGATGAAAATGGTAAATGTATTGCTCCCTCATTCAGCAGCTGAAACTTTTGCAGAATATCATTATTCCAAATCCATGCAAGTAAATAGGTTATGATATTAGATTGATATGTAATTTAGATAATATTATTTTATCGATCACATCAAACCCTATCCTACGAAGCAAACGAGCACTAAGTATACATAAGAGGAAAAATTATTTTAGTATTATGACAATTATCACGATAAATAATCGAAAGAAACAAGTAAAGAATTGAATAAAATCTGGAATATCCTTATTTCAAATCAATGTAAGCAAACGTAATATGAGATTAAATCATCCACTTTATTAATCACATCAAATAAATCATTCACTTTATCGATCGCATCAAATGCTGCCCTACGAAGCAAACGAGCCCTATATTTTTAATAATAAAATTATATTTTTTTTAAAAAAAGATTTTTTAATTAAAAAAATTGAAATTATAAAAGTTTTTTTGTATAAAATCCCACAAAAACTTTCAAAATCATCCATTAATTACACATCCAAATCCCATTTTAATTTTTACGATTTAACCAACTCAAATCTTCCAAAACATGTCTTCCATCCTTTGAGTTTGAAGCTTTCAATGTGCTCTCTCCGATTGGAAATTAAGTTTGAAACTTCCAATACACTCTCTCCAACTAGAATTGAGTTTAAAGCTTTTAACACGAGCTTCTTTTCTACTGACATAGATTATTTCTGGTATATGGTAAGCTACATTTTCCTTTCCAGCTTCATCTTTCTAGCATTTTTGATATCATAGATATATAATATGAGTTTTTTTTCTTTCTTGTTGTGTTTCATTTTTAAGGTTAATTTTCAGCTACTTTATTTTTATTGATGATCGTACTTTTCGTAATCTTAACAATTATGTTATACCGAATGACAAATGCAAACTCAATGTCCGAGAAGGATAGGCCTTAACGATATTGTCGACATTGTCGGGGTTTTTCAAACCTCAAATATGGCGTCAAGCTGCCCATTGCCATGTTTTATTTTGAATAATGATCAATTCGATTTTTTCTTGGTGTCTTGTTGGTCGTTGTGTTTTTGTTATAATCGAAAGTTTTTTGAAGGTAAGAAGTTTGAGCCTATGTGTCACACCCCAGGCCCAAGGGCCGAGAGACGCGAGATTTGCCTGAGAATCCACCATATACAACCTGATATTGAGCTGTGAACAACGTGCTCAAAAGGGATTTCCAATGATTGTACATGGATTCTTTAGCCATTACTTCTATATTGGGGATCATTTCATTAATATTCCAATGTGGGATATCACAATTACCCCTCCTTCAGAACGCGACGTCCTTGTCGCGATATGACTGGCCTAAGACCTCCCACTCGATGCTGGAACTCTAGAGGTGGCTCCTACGGGCTCAAGAGTTGGCTCCCGCGCATGTAGCACTTTGTCCCACAGGCTCAAGAGGTGGCTCCCATACGCATAGCACTTTGCCCCGCATAGTACTTAGCTCCCTTCAACTGGTGGTCGGCTCTGATACCATTTGTCACACCCCAGGCCTAAGGGCTGGAGGACGCGAGATTTGCCTGAGAATCCACCATGTACAACTTGAAATTGAGCTATGAACAATGTGCTCAAAAGAGATATTCAATGGTTGCACATGGATTCTTTGGCCATTACTTATATATTGGGGATCATTTCATTAATATCCCAATGTGGGATGTCACACTATGGATGTTATCGATTTCGCTCCATCGTTTTTGGAACTCTACAAGCAATCTATTTCTACTACTGCAGCTTTTGCGCTGACTCCTGTATCTATGATTTGTGCCCCTCTTGGTTTTGTGAAGTTATACTTTGATGCTATTACATTTAATTAATTCAAAATCGTCAGTCCAATAGTTGTTCACTGGATAAAGATGGTAATTTGTATTGCTCTCCTCTTCGGCAACGAAGCTTTTGCATGATACATTTATATTTACTTCAAATTCATGCAAGTAAACATGATATGATATCAGATTGATATGTAATTTAGACAATATCATTTTATTAATCACATCAAATCTTATACTACAAAGCAAACGAGCACTAAATATACATAAGAGAAAAAATTATTTTAGTATTATACCAATTATCATGATAAGTAATCAAAAGAACCAAACAAAGAATTGGATAAAACCTGGGATATCTTTATTTCAAATCCATGTAAGCAAACATGTTATAGGGTTGGATTGGTATGTAATATAGACAATAAATTATCCACTTTATCGATTACATCAAATCTTATCCTATGAAGTCAACGAGCCATATATTTTTAAGATTAAAATTATATTTGTCAAAAAAAAGATTTTTTAATAGAAAATGTTGAAATTATATATGTTTTTAGTACAAAATCCCACAAAAACTTTCAGAACCAACCATTAATTACACATCCAAACCCCCATTTAATTTTTACAATTTTCCCAACTCAAATATTCCAAAACACGTCTTCCATCCATTGAGTTTGAAGCTTCCAACATGCCATCCCCTACTGAAAATTGGGTTTCAAACTGCCAATGCGTCATCTCCAACTGGAATTTGAGTTTAAAGCTTCCAACGTCAGCTTCTTTTATGCTAACATGGATTACTTCTGGTATATGGTAAGCTTCATTTTCCTTTCTAGCTTCATCTTTCTAGCATTTTGGAAGTTATGGAAACATGATATGAGCTTTTGTCTTTCTTCCTATATTCCATTTTTAGAGTTAATTTTTTGCTACTTTATTTATATTGATGATCATGGTCTCATGATCATGACAATCATGTCATGCTGAATGGCAAATGCAAACCCAGGGTCCGAGAAGGATGGGTCTAAAAGATATTATCGATGTTGTCGGGGTTTTTTGGACCTCGAATATGGCATCAACCCATTTATTGCCACAACCCAACACGTGGTTGGATGATATAGGTCGACTAGGGCCCCTCTACCCATTCTATTTTGAGCTCAAATATTGAAGCCCCATTATCAATATTATGAGCAAAGGATGGTGAAGTATATGCTGAGTAAATGATGATGGGTTTTCTTTACGCTGATGGGTTTTTTGATAGGTTGTTACAGGGATGAAGTCTAGTCCATTTTGTATATGTAACACCTGAGAATTCCCTAAATAAAATTCTTGAATCGTCGATTATTCGAAAATTCATTTGATTTTAAAAATCGTGCATCGTTTTAAAACCAAAACACGTTTTGTGCATTCAAAATGATTTCAAGCAAAAAAATCTCAAATTCACGTCACGTCTCGGCCCAAAACAAACCCAAATGACCCAATTTACAAGCCCATTTCAAGCCCAAAGCATGAGCCTAATGTCTAGCCACTATTTTTGACAAAATGAGCACAAAAAAAAGGAAAAAGGAAGAGGAAATCTACATATCAAATCCGCAGCAGCAGCAGCAATTTTTTATGGATGGAAGTCCATCCATTCATTGTATATTGTCACATGTAGCCACCCTAACCTATCCTCAACTTTTGGTAATTGTTCTGAGGGGTTTAAACTCTTTGATTCTCTCATATTTGACCCAAAATCCTTCTATAAATATGGCCATTTAGAGCTTACAACTTTTGCAGAAAATTTGATAACACACATGCATTATAACTTCACTTGTCTCCTTGTCTTCTATCAAAAATCGATTTCTTGCATTTAAGGGGATTCTAGGAGTGTGAACTCTCATCCAACTCTTGATAAGTGGCCTTAGGTTTGTGTTTAAAGATTGGTTAAGTGATATATATATATATATATATGTGTTAGTGTTTAACATGAATGTATGAATGTGGTTATAGGTGAGATCATAAGCTTGGTTCAACCACATTTACGGATTTAAGCTAATAGAGGTAAGATTTATAGCTTATTCTCTCCTCCATAAGCATGAGTTTCCCGCTTTCTTGTTGATTTATCGAGCATGCCTTGAGTTATTGAATATGTAATGTTCTATGATATGTTGAGCATGTAAACTTGTGATGATTATTGCTATTCTTGCTATTTCATGCTAAAACTCTTGAATATGAATTAATCCGAAGCTTAGTGAACCATCTCGAACCTCTTTTTCGATACTTTGGATTGAACTTGAATGATAAACCATGGACTAAAAGGAGAAACGAACTAAAAATTTGATTAGAAACAAAGGATATAGACAAAACCGTAGGATTGGACGTTTAAACGATCTTTCAAAAATTTTCAAAACCAAAATCCGAAATGATGTTATATAAATGTTTTTACGTATATAAGAACCTCATAAATGTATTTTTAAATCAAAAATTCAAAAAAAAATCAAAAGATAAAAAGTTGGATTTTAACCTGGGAGTGAGCACTTAAGCGTGCGCATCTGGGTGCTCCAGTGCCCACTTGGTGCATAAATTACTGTTCACCAGCGTCCAAGTGCCCATATGAGCGCCCAAGCGCCTGGCCACGTTCAAAAATTTGAGTTTTGGGGGCTCGAGTGCCCGTTTGCGAGCCCAAGAGCCCAGTCTCGATCCAAACTTGATGTTTTGAGTTTTAAAACCCTATTTATTGATATCTTGAGTCCATATCCAATCATTTTACCGTAATACAAAGTTTTAAAATGTAGTCCCACTTGTCCATAGTCTAATTTCCGGAACAATTGATCGATTGAATACGTTTGGCCTATTTGAAATGTTATTTGATATTGTTGGCCATAAAACGTTATGTCGTGCCGGCTTATTGGTTTATTGAATGTCTGTTTCTTTTCTAAAGCCATATGATTGATTGATTGTGGGCCCATGTGGGGTTTCTTGAGGACCGAACTTGGGCAGTATTGGACTATCGACTAGGACCCTCGAGCCCCTAATTATTGGGTAGTTCGAACGAATTCTGGAGGTAGAATTCTGAAGCACTACCCTAAGCACGTACGTCGGTTGTGCTTCTTGATTGAATGTTGCTCCTTTGAAAGTTGGAGGGATAAGGCGAAAAGTATATGTTAAAGATATAAGGGTAATAGACCTATCAAAAGATTGTTTCAGCCAATGAACTTGAATGTGATAAATATATATATATATTGATTGTCTTGAATGTTCCGATTGCTATCCGTATCACATTCTTGTATTGATTTTGATATGCTCATGTTCTTTGAAACTCTAATTCTCTTCTACATGCTATAAATTTTACTAGGTCAGTGGACTCATGACTCTATTTAACATGTAGGTTCTTGATTCTTGATCTATTGAATGATTGGAGCTTTAGGTGGATTACATAGCTTATTTTGGTTTTGATATCTCTCTTGTATTTTGGTTTAACATAACTTTTTGGACCTTTGGACTTAGATTGTATAGCCTTGTGACTTGTAAGCTTTTGCTAGACCACCATGTACTTTGAAACATTTGGGATGTAATGATATTTATTTTGGAACTTAGTTGGGATTTTGTATTGATCTCTTGGACTTAGTTT
>JACFYI010003493.1:395622-411918 GCA_014898755.1 Handroanthus guayacan | reverse complement strand
AGGAGAGATGAGCTGCCTCGACAGAGAGTTTCTAGAGCATGCACTCCACCACCACCGAGAGACCGAGCTGGACCGTCTACTGCTCTATCGAGTGCCTCGAGGAGGCTTCGTATGACTGCTCGAATTAGCGTACGGCCTCCATCTCCGATAGATGATGACGTTGCAGCAGCAGCATGGGTGGACCAGATGCTGGACCCGGTAGGCCCTAGGCCAGCTCCTGTAGCACGCGATGATTCTGATGACGAGCTAGAGGAGAATTCGGAGGAGGAGTCGGAGGAGGAGCCGGAAGAGGGCCTCGCTGAGGATCCTCATCGCTCGCTGGGGCCTTGAGATGGATCATTTGATGGATGGCATTCGTGGGATTTTTCTTATTTTCTTTTCTTTTCTTTTTCGACTATGATTTTGTATATAAGTTTGAATTTCTAAGAATGACTTGTATGTAGAGGACTCTAGTTAGGGTTAGCTAGATATTTTGTATGAGCTAGTATTAGTATCCGTCCCCATTTTGAACGTGGTTAGAGAGCCCTCTTTCTTTTGCTTTTAGAGATGGTTCCATAACCATTGGAACGATCGAGCGTGTAATGCAACGTCTTGATATGAAATGAAAATAACATTCTTTGACTTGAAAAATTTGTCATCTTGTGCCATATGCTTTAGTTTACCCGTCTATATATGCATCAGTAACCTTACATTGCCACTAAGATATGAATTTCACAAATTTCAGATTAATATGTCGACAAGTGGAAATGTGCCCAGAAATGAACCCACAAGAAAACGAGGGAGACCAAGACGGGTAATATTTGATGATGTTAGGGCACCGAACACCCTTAACATTAACGAAAATCTTATGCCTCAGCAAGAATAAAATAAATATCCTCAAGCACAACGTGCACCTCAACCAAAAAATCCTCCACTCAATGAACCTATAGCCGAGCAACTTCTTGCTCTCTTAAGATAAGTCCTGAATCGGGATCAAACTCAAGGGCAACAAAGATGGGAGCAAGAAGTGGAAACGGAGGACCGAATGTTATCCAGATTCTTGAGATTTAACCCGCTAAGCTTTGATGGCGAGCCGAATGATCGTAAGGCAGAATCGTGACTATTTGCGGTTGAGAAAATCTTCCGAGTGTTAAATTACACGGACATGCAAAAGATTAAATACGCCACGTACTTATTCGAAGGGGCAGCTTACTATTGGTAGGCTATAATTGAGAGAATATGGGAAAGAGATAGTGTGGAAAATTCTTAGAAATATTTCAAAGAGGAATTTCTAATAAAATACATCCCACAAGTAATTCAAGACATACGGGAAAAGGAATTTATGAGACTCATTCGGGGGTCTCTGACAATAGTCCAATATGAGGTCGAATTCAATCAGCTCATACAATATGCTCCGCACGTATTGGCGGACGAAGAAAGAAAGAGCAAGAAATTCATAGAGGGCCTGAAACTAGAATTAAGGAAAGCAGTAGCTATTAACAGGTCCCAGGACTATGATAGTACCGTGAAAACGGCAATGGAGTTGGAGGCAAAATTTCAGGAACTCTATCGAATCGGAGATAAGAAGAAGGGCAAATGGACGAGTAAGTCGGACTTTGATAAAAGAAAGAAGGGCTATTTCAATAAGAAGCCCAAGACAGGAAGTACGTCTGTGCCGGCAGACAAAGGAAAAGCACCGAACAATCAAGCAAAAAAAAGTGTGGGCATTGTGGTGGTACGAACCACACTGAAGACAAGTGCTGGAAGAAGTTAGGCAGATATTTTGCCTGCGGGAGCGACCAGCACACTATAAATAATTGCCCAAAGAACAACAGGAAAAGTGAGAATGTAGGGACACAGAGCCAGCAGCAGGGAACAGTTGGACGTCTCCACGTCAAAGCCAGAGCATATGCCTTAACGGGAGAGAAAGGCACGGACCTGAACCAGGTGGTTAAAGGTAAGGTCCTTATCTAGAACTTTATTTGTAAAGCTCTCTTTGACCCTAGTGCTACGCATTCATTTATTTTTCTTGATTGTGCTAATAAGATAGACTTGCCATCCAAGAGCATAAACATCTCCTATGAGATTCACACACCTGTAAGAGGATGTTATGAGACTAGGATTAGATATCCTAGGTACCCTTTAGTGATTGAGAATCAGAACTTTAGTACCGACTTGATAGAATTACCAATCCAAGGCTACGACCTTATTTTAGGGATGGATTGGTTGTTTAGACATCAAGCAATAGTTGACTGTTACATCAACATAGTCAAGTTAGGTATCGAAGTAGGAGTTGGTACCTTAAACACGAATGTTAATGATGGTGTACCCATTATCTTAGCAGTTAAAGCTAGAAAAATAATTAAAAGAGGTGGACAAGAATTTTTAGCCTATCTGATAAATAAGCCTCAGGACAAGATGAAACTGAAAGACGTTAAGGTTGTTCATGAGTTTCTTGAGGTATTCCCAAAAGAGTTGAACTCACTACCCCCTAATCGAGAGATTGAATTCGTGATTAAACGATCCTTGGGGTAGCGCCATTCTCTAAGACTCCCTATAGAATGACACCAGTAGAACTGAAAGAGATTAAAAAATAGTTGCAAGAGCTATTGGACAAGAATTTCATAAGACCGAGCTCATCGCCTTGGGGAGCTCCGGTCTTATTTGTGAAGAAGAAAAGTGGTTCACTTAGGATGTGCATTGACTACAGAGAACTGAATAAAGTGGCCATCAAGAATAAGTATCCCCTACCTCACATAGACGAGTTGTTTGATCATCTTCAGGGATCAACTGTCTATTCTAAGTTGGATTTAAGACAGAAATACTATCAATTGAAGATACGGGAAGCAGATATAACTAAGACTGCATTTAATTCCCGATATGGGCATTTTGAATTTGTTGTCATGCCCTTTGGATTGACCAATGCTCCTGCAGTATTTATGGATCTTATGCATCGAGTTTTCCGCCCATACCTCGATAGCTTCGTCGTGATCTTCATCGACGATATTCTGGTCTATTCCAGATCTGAAGAGGAGCACGAAGAACATTTGAGAGTTGTTCTTCAAACTTTGAAGGAGCATAAATTATATGCCAAATTCAGTAAGTGCGAATTTTGACTTGATAAGGTGACTTTTTTGGGTCATATCATATCGAAGAATGGATTAGAAGTCGACCCAAAAAAAGTTGAAGTGGTCCAGAAGTGGAAAAGACCTGCAGCGGTCACTGAAATAAGAAGTTTCCTTGGATTAGCTGGATATTATCAGAAATTTATCCAAAATTTCTCCAAGTTGGTTGGACCACTCACCAGACTGACCCAGAAGGATAGGAAGTTTGTTTGGGATAAATAGTGCGAGGAAAGTTTCTCTGAATTAAAGAAAAGATTGACTATAGCTCCAGTACTCGCACTGCCCGATGGGTCAAAAAAGTTTATTGCGTATACAGATGCCTCAAAAGAAGGATTGCGCTGTGTTCTGATACAATATGGAAAAGTGATCGTGTATGCATCACGAAAGCTGAAGAATCATGAGACAAACTATCCTACTCATGATTTAGAGCTAGCGGCAATGGTCTTTGCTCTAGCAAAATGGCGTCACTACCTATATAGAGCTAAGGTAGAAATATTCATAGACCATAAGAGTTTAAAGTATATCTTTAGTCAGAAAAAGTTGAAGTGGTCCAGAAGTGGAAAAGACCTGCAGCGGTCACTGAAATAAGAAGTTTCCTTGGATTAGCTGGATATTATCAGAAATTTATCCAGAATTTCTCCAAGTTGGTTGGACCACTCACCAGACTGACCAAGAAGGATAGGAAGTTTGTTTGGAATAAACAGTGCGAGGAAAGTTTCTTTGAATTAAAGAAAAGATTGACCATAGCTCCAGTACTCGCACTGCCCAATGGGTCAGAAAAGTTTTTGCATATACAGACGCCTCGAAAGAAGGATTGGGCTGTGTTCTGATACAATATGAAAAAGCAATCGCGTATGCATCACGAAAGCTGAAGAATCATGAGACAAACTATCTCACTCATGACTTAGAGCTAGCGGCAATGGTCTTTGCTCTAGCAAAATGGCGTTACTACCTATATAGAGCTAAGGTAGAAATATTCACAGATCATAAGAGTTTAAAGTATATCTTTAGTCAGAAGAACCTGAATCTAAGACAACGACGGTGGATGGAATTCTTGGAGGATTACGATTTTATCCTCACCTATCATCCAGGAAAAGCAAACATTGCAGATGCTCTAAGTCGTAAAAAAAGGTTAGCAAGTATGAACATCTACCCAAAAATATATAGTGAGATCCTAAAAGCCCAAGGAGAAGACGATTGGGTTCAGAAATTAAAGAGAGAGATAAAACCTGATTTTAAGATCGATACTGATGGATTGTTACGATTCAGGAATCGGATTGTAGTTCCTGCACTGACGAGGGAGAAAGTGCTATCTGCAGTACATCAGGCTAAGTATTCATTACATCCAGGTGGAATAAAGATGTATAAGGATTTAAAGCAGAAATTTTGGTGGAATGGAATGAAGAAGAATGTAATTGAGTACGTTCAGAAATGTCTGACCTGCCAGTTGGTGAAGGCAGAACACCAGAGGCCATCTGAAAAGTTACAGCCGCTTCCAATTCCAAATTAGAAATGGGAACAGATCATGATGGATTTCGTGACAGGTCTGCCTGTGGTAAGAGGCGGATGTGACAGTATTTGGGTCGTGGTAGATAGACTTACCAAATCAGCACATTTTCTGCCGGTTAAGACCCAGTATAATGTTGAAAAGCTCGCTGAGATTTACATAAAGGAGATCATAAGATTACATGGGATTCCTCAAAGTATCGTCTCCGATAGGGATCCCAAGTTCATGGCGAGGCTATGGAAAAGCCTACAAGGACATTTGGGGACATAGTTACTGTTCAGTACTGCTGCACACCCCCAGACTTATGGACAATTGGAGAGGACAATTTAGACACTAGAGGATATGCTTCGTGCATGTGTTCTAAATTTTCTAGGAAATTGGGACAGGCACCTATCGCTGGTAAAGTTTGCCTACAACAATAACTACCAGGCCTTAATACAGATGGCTCCATATGAGGCTTTGTATTGTAGAAAATATCGATCATCCCTTCATTGGGATATAGATGAGATTAAGAGCACCTCGAGTTCAGAAAAGGATGCACTGCGACCTGAGATTACAAGGTATTAGCTTCTGTATCGATTTTTTTTAACGTATTGGTATTTAGAATGTATAGAACGCGAGTGATGCACCTCGGGTCTCGGGTCCGCACATCGCCGGAATTTCGGGGGGCGTCATAGTATAGCTCCAACATTAGCTAAAATATTTGTCATCGATATAATATTTTTCTTTCAAAGACTATATTGCTAGTAGTCAGAGCTATATCGTCTAGTTCGATTGACTTGTTCTATGGCTAAAGGAAAATCAGTGGCTTTATTTAATCTTGGAGGGTGATTGCCTTGAAGTAACTAATTGCTTAAAACAACAGTCTACTTGCTTTTCAGATTTGGGACCAATGATTTCGCTTGCTCAATATTATCTTGGGTTTGCTAGGAAGGTCGATTTCAGCCATTTTCATATGTATGCTAATAAAGTTGCTCATAGGATTGCTGGAAAATCATTAACGAACCATAATAGTCTAGTTTCAACTTTAAAAGTCTGGAACCACTTGGTCTTTTGATGTTTCTAGTTAGTGATATTGACCGCTCTTATTCTCAATAAAAAGAAATACTTGTTTCTCACTTGCTTTTTGTGACAGATTGTGTTGTCTTCTAACTCAAAGATTTCACACCCTCGTGCAAAATTTACCGAAACTAAGAAGTTCAGATCAAAAGTTTTGAGCCTTATCTCAAAATGCAGGTGCCCCCAGCTTAGAATTGAAATTAATGGTTCAAGTGAGGGACAAAAAAGTCCATCAGAACGTAGTCCCCAACCTAAGAATTGAGTCTCACCCCCCAAGTGAGATTTCAATCCACTTCGATCTCATGAACAATGGGGGCTGGAGGTAATTTGCTTTGAGCCGATCACTGCAATCTCCTCAAACAAACATGAGATATGGTATTTAATCCACCCTAATCTACCCTTAACTCTCCTCTCAAACATGCCAAAACACAGAGTTTGTTGATGCTAATAGTACTAGTCTTGTAATAATTTATATCGATGACAAATCGGCCGCCTTGACCCACTTAGGTTGGGTGGCTTTAAATTAGGGGAGGGCGATGACCCATATTTTGGTCTATCCGGCTCCACGGTGAGTTGGCCCTTGGGTTGGCGGGTTCTAGGGCTGTCAAAAATATCCGAATATCCATTTGACTGTCCGTATTCGAAATTGAAGGATATTATACATATCTGAAATTATTCAAATATATCCGTATTCGTGTCCGTTGCAAAAAATCTCAAATATGGATATAGTAGTATCCGCATCCAAAATATCCATATCCAAAAAATGATTTTTGGATTGTGAATTTCGGATTTTAAATATCTGAATATTACGAATATTCAGATATCTAAATATCTAGATATTCGCTTCTACACATAATATAAATATATATTATATTATTAAAAAATATAATACACATGTATATATTATATGTAAAATAAAATTTAAAAATCATATCACATATTAAAAATAATCTTTAAATTATAATTTATTTCATTTATTTGATTTCACTAATATATATTATACTAATGTCATGCAAACACCAGAGGAAATGATTCAAATATAGTTTAAGGATAGTAAAAGACTAACAGGGTCTTTTAAATCTAGACTACCTAGATTACAATCGTTATATTCACATATATCACCTTTATATTACTTATGAAAACACCATCTAGAGCCTTTATTTCTCAAATAAGAGAGACCACTAGGAAATCTCTTACTGGAGAGTCTGAGTCACACACAGATAAAGTAGAAGAATTGAGAATCCCCATTGATAATATTATTAGGGGAATTTATAACACTAAAGAAGAGGATATAACTGAATCTGAAATGAATTTCCAAATTCAATGCATATATTATATATAAAATAAAATTTAAGAATTATATCACATATTTAAAATAATTTTTAAATTATAATTCATTTCATTTATTTGATTTCACTAATATATATTATTAATGAAAAATAATTTACAAGTTACTAACTATAATTTGTAAAAAGCAATAGCATGATATGCTTCGACAAATATAGAAAAAGTATTATTCGAGTTATTTTACAAAAATATAATCGATTGAATGTAAAATTATTTAAATTCCAATTGAAATATAAACTATAATGGATTAACTATTAAATCTATTATTTTGAAATTCTAAATTCGTATGTATTATGCAAGTCAGACAAATTATAATCATCTATACTTTAAACTACATTTCAGTTAAAAAAGGTTCTTTGTTAGTAACTAAAGAAAAATACTAATTAACATTTAATAATATATAACTAAAACATTTCTTCCAATTAAAAGTAAATTTATTATCAATTATTTTAATACTAACCTATTAAAAACTAACTTAGAGAGTATAGCCGTAGGTAAAATCATCCGTTGAGACATGTTTTTGCTAATGATCTCTTAATAATATAATATTATTTCAAAAAATATTATTCTTTGGTAATAAAGATAAAACTTGTTAAAAAATATTATAATTTTACTTTAATACTTAACAACAATTAAAAGTACTGAAGTATTATAATAGATAATAATGATTTTATTGTTAAATCAAACTTAAACATTTCTCTCACCTAATTAAAAGTAACTATATTATCAATTATTTTAGTACTAAATTACTAATAACTGAGATAGGCAAAATGCCAAAATCATAACGTTGGGTCTTACACTACAAGAAAATATTTCTTCACTAATCAAAAAATTCAATACAATTTAAGAAATCCATCACAAATTATTTCGTCACAAATTCGATATAGATATCATCTATTTTTAATGGAATTTTATTTGTCACAATTTTTCTTTTAGTGAAGGGATTTTTCTTATAAATAATCTAAAAACACACTCCATTAATTTTATAACTAACATGGGCAAAATAAATTTTAATACCCTTGGTATTCATCTAGAAATAGTTTAATTCAAAATACACAATTTATTAAATTTTCACTCTAAAAAGTTCAATAATTAGATTTTGAGCCAAAGTAAATTTCTTAAGTGTATAGAGACTTATTGAAGTGATATTTTGATATAAATTTTTCTTTATTTATTTTTTGTTTGTATTTTTTTTTTTTTTTTTTGGTAAGCATTTGTTGTTTATACCTTTTTTTTGGGGGGTTTGCATCAAAGAAATAATTCTTTAATTTTCTATAGCAATAATTCTTAAAACAAAGAAAGAAGGAAAACAAAAGACAAAAACTTGAAAAAAGAACAAAGGCACGGCCACTAACCTGGACTAACCCTAAAGTTGGGCATTAGATTAACTTTCGGCTGCCATCTATCACTGAAGAAATCTACCGTTCATCCTTCCTCTTACTTACTTAAACCCTAAATCAATCCCTAACTCATTTTCTTTATTGGCACCGCCGATCTACACTGCTTAATGGCCCTTTGAATCTTATTGAAGTTTTCTATCTATCGATTCGAAGCTTTGTAGGTTACCGATTTTGTTGCTGATTTTATTCGATTTACAGTAGGAAAATTTAAGATTTTTCAAATGTACAAGTCAAATAGTGTTAACTAATGATGATTTATCGAAGTGCTCTCAATGTTTTTGTTTTTCATTTGTGTCAGAGCAACTAAATTTAAATTTTTTGTACTGAATATAAGATTTTGTTACAATATTGTGTTTATGGAAGATTGGTGAAGCTTTTCTTTCCTGAAATTTTGTGATTTTGCAATATTACTTGTTTTAATGACATCTAAAGCTATGGGAATTTTAACTGAAAAATTTGTTGCTTAAATTGATATATTTATATATATACACAAACACACACACACATTTCTATCTTCTGTTGTCCTGGCGAGGAGGAAATGTGTACATTGCAACGATAATAGTTGGAAAAAAAATGTAAGAAAAAATGAAACTGGAACTTAATTTCAACTTTCTGAGACTAAAATTAACTTTGAATATATAACTCAATGGAAATTAACTTTGAGATAAAGAATATGTCTATTTATCTATTTGATTGAATTCCAAGACCGAATTTATACAGATGTTAAGCCTAGTCAAATCATTATGATTTTTCTAAAATTTAGTCCAAACTATTAATTATATAAAGGCCATTAATTGACAATAATTATATAAGTTTCTTTATTAATCAAGATTATATATATGTTCAAGTCAAGTTTAACTTAGAACAGTAATATTTATGCTATAAAATAATAAAAGCAAGAACATAGTGAATTTAACTATTTTAGGCATTACATGTCGAACAATGAGTGTGAATTATAGTTTATTAGTGTGTGAGTAGTGCAATGAGTCGGAGGACTATAATCTACATTTAAAATTGCACATTAAATTCCATATATTATTTTGTTGTCTATTAATTTGATTTTATTATATTTTCATCAATAGATTCTACTTGAGATGCTACTCTTGATCTACTCCAACTGCTACTCTAATTTCAACAGAAACTTCAGCGGTATCAGTCCAAGAAATAAAAGGTAACAATTCTGATGATGTTACTGATACAACAATTATTGGACGAAAACAAAGAAAATTGAAGTTTGAAGTGTGGAAGCATTTTAATAGGAAAAAGAAACCTAATATGTGATATCCCACATGGGAAAATAAAGAAAATCATTCCCCCTATATAAGCTACACCAAAAAATCTACGTGCAACCATTAGGTATGATACATGGTATCAGAGCCGACCGCAAGTCGAAGGGAGTTAAGTGTTATGCGGGACAAAGTGCTACGTGTATAAAAGTCATCTCTTGAGCCCGTAGGAGCCACTTCTAGAGTTCTAACGTCAAATGGACGGTCCTAAACTCTGTTTTATCATAACGAGAACGTCGTATTCTAAAGATAGGATGATTGTGATATCTCACATGGAAAAATAAAGAAAATCATCCCCGCTATATAAGCTACACCAAAGAATCTATGTGCAACCATTAGATATTTCTTTTGAGTGAGTTGTTCATAGCTCAATTTTAGGTTGTGCACGATAAATTTTCAGGCAAATCTAGCGTTCCCGGCCCCTGGACCTGGGGCGTGACATAACAAGATTGTTGATGCGATTTGCAAATATTGTAATAAACAATTCGATAGGGCTAGTCATGGTGGAACTAGTTATTTGAATAATCATCTTAAGTCTTGCATTCATAGGAAAAGACAATTTATTGACATTTCTCAATCTGTTATGGGAAAAGTTATTGGTGGCAATGATCCTCAAATAAAAGCTAATATACATAAATTTGATCCGGCAGTTGAGGGAACATTATTTGTTAAAGTGGTAGCAAAGCATGACTTGCCTTTTATGTTGTGTCACTTTGAGTACTTTCGTCATTGGGTTTCTTATATCATGCCGACCTAAAATTTTCATATGAGAAATATGTTAAATCTGATTTGATGGACGTCTACAAAATAGAGAAGAGTAGAATTTATGCCAAAATTCAGAATTTGTCATCTAAGGTTACACTTACTACTGATGGGTGGAAACCAAAACATCAAAATCGTAGATACTTTTGTATAACTTGTGATTATATTGATGATAATTGGATATTGCATAAAGGAATAATTGTTTTTCACGTTGTAGAGTATCCACATCGTGGTTTGCATTTGAGTGAATGGTTGAAAAATAGGATTTTGGAGTGGAATATTGATAACAATATGTTTAGTATTGTTGTTGATAACGCTAGTAAAATATGGGATTGTTGGACGGTATTAAGACATGGTTAATTGGGAAGAAAGCACTTAGGCATGGAGGTGATATGTTTCATGTTTGTTGTGCTACACATGTCATTAATATTATTGTCAAAAGTGGGTTAGAAGAATTGCACAAGTCGATTGATAAAATTAGCAAAAAGTGTATGTTAATAGCTCGCCAAAAAGAGGTGAAGTCTTTGAGAAAGCTTTGAACCATAATAAGATTAACAAAAATAGACGCATGAATTTAGATATTGAGACTCGTTGGAATTTTACATTTGAGATGCTTAATGATGATTTAGAACTTCGAGTGGCATTTGCATGTTTGGTAGATTTTGATCTCGATTATAAGTCATTGCCTACGGATGAGGAATGGAAAAAAGGTAAGAGATTTTGTGACTGTCTGAAAAATTTCTATGATATGACAAAACAAATTTCTAGTACCATGTATATAATTGTTTGTTCCTTGATATTTGAAAAATTCATATGGCATTGAATGACTAGATAGTGGGTGAGTTGGATTACATTGGGGAAGTAGGAATTGCAATGAAGAAAAAATTTGATAAATATTAGGATGAATGAGGCATGGCATTGACAGTTGTAATCATTCATGATCCGAGATACAAGATGAAGATTGTGGAGCGTGTGTACACTCAAATGCATGGAAAGTCTACTAGTGTTTACTTCAACAAAGTTCATGATTTTTTAGTTGATCTTTATTTCTAGTATTCGGAATCTTCTAGTAGCTCGACCGTTAGAGATGTTGAGGAATCTACTTATAGTGGTAATACTTCCACATTTTCAAGTCAGTCAAGCAAGGATGTTGTGAATGAACTGTTTAGGAAGTTTGTAGCACAAACAAGTTCATCTTTTGCTGTTCGCAAAAATAATTTGGAACAATACTTGGATGAAACCTTAGAAGTGATGGATGATAATACTATTGTGTTATTTGATATTCTGGAATGATGGAAGCGAAATGGGCCAAAATTTCCAACACTTGCAAGGATGGCTCATGGTATCTTGGCGATTCCAGCTTCTTCGATAGCATCAAAACTGCTTGTAGTCTCACACATCGAGCTATCACCAACACTTGTTCATCCCTCAACTCCGAAACGGTAGAAGCTTTAATTTGCATAAACGATTGGCTGCCACTACTTGGTGATAACCTAGGTGATATATAAATTTCTTTTATATTCTTTAAAATTTTAACTAAAACTTTAATTAGTAAACATGATATAATGATTACTTTCTTTAAAATAGATGATATATTCATTATTATTTTAATAATTTTTAGGATCACATGGTGATATTGAGATGATCGAAGATGTTACTGAATTGGTTGGCATTGAGGATTTAGAAGGAAAAGAGAGTTTGACTTTTTTTAATTTTTTTTTTATAAATATTGTATACTAATTTGCAATTTTTCCCTCTTTTCTTTTCTTTCTTGTAACTTTTTTGGCTCTTTTTTTTTTTGTGTGTGCAGACTTGTCGATTTTCAAAGATAAAAAAACACTTAAGCAATGAGCATTGACGCAAAGTTTGGATCACAACTCTATTACGTTTGTTGTTTTGTACTTTTGTTTGTATTTGTAACATGAAGAATTAATCATCTTTAATTTGTTTTGTGGATATTTTTGTACTAGATTATGTTGAATAATATCCGAATATTATACCCGTATTCGAAAAATTTTTTGGATATCAAATATTCGAAAAATATCTTATGGATGTGGATGCGGATGTCCATTTTTTATATTCGAAAAAATTTAGATGCGGATATGGATATACAGATAATAATTGGATGCGGATACGGATGTACTGATATCTGCATCCAAATACCCAAATTGACAAGCCTAGTGGATTTTTTTATAAAATAGGAAAAATTGCAGATTAAACATAATCTTTTTTATCAATTAGATAATTTTTTTAGAGAGAGTCAATTTGATAATTTGATAATTATAATTATGCTCAAATTGCATAAATATGAAGCAAGTACATAATTTCAAAATATATAAATATAAGTACATACATTTAACACTTTGAATTTAAAACAATCAAAACAATA
Source organism: Handroanthus guayacan (assembly GCA_014898755.1). Taxonomy (NCBI): domain Eukaryota; kingdom Viridiplantae; phylum Streptophyta; class Magnoliopsida; order Lamiales; family Bignoniaceae; genus Handroanthus; species Handroanthus guayacan. The sequence continues at coordinate 399,064 of JACFYI010003493.1, read as the reverse complement.
CAAATAATAAAAAATGTCATCCAAATTAACAACACTTAGAAGTTTATATTGGAAAATTTTTCTTTCAATCTTAAACAACTACCATTAACTTCATGAAAGGTTCCAAATGTACTTTTCCATAACTTTTGTTGTGTTAGAAACTTAAATTTTATCAAACAAAAGCCGGAAAAAAAAAAGAAAAAAAAAAGATAGAAAGATAGAAAACTAACTCAATGAGTCAATCGGTCCCGTCTCAAATTAACCCTTGACAACCACCAGTTTGATGGAGTGAGTTAATTAGCTTGATTTCAAAATGGGCTCAAGATACTCAATCTATCCTGCCAATTTTAGACAATTAAATGGGTTGACTCGACAAGTTGGAATTGTTTTGCAAACTCCAATTCATTCTATAGCCGGTTAAAAGAAGTTAATTTTTTCTTCATTGTCAGGTTTCCTACTTCTCAGAAGGGAAACTTTTAAGCACTTGCTAACTGTCTAGAAGATGCAAGGTAGCATGCAAATCCGAACATGATAATTATGTAAGAAATGTGGCCTTACTTGCAGAAGGGTTGTTAATTTCACACATGCAACGAAGGCATGTGAGCAGTTTCATCCCCTTTATTATTTGATAGGAATAGTTGGAGACTACCCTTAGATCTTACTCTTTCCTTGATTTTGACTCGAATAGGAAGTGAACATCTACAAACCATTGAATGCAATTCACATTAATCTTAAACCAACATAAATTAACACGTAAAAAGGGTCACCGGACGTTGCAGTACTTGATCCAAAGAGTTAAAAAACTCATTTAGTTACTTGAAGTTCGAGTTACGCCTATATGTGGAGGCCAATGTTGTTGTGGATTCCTAGCCAAATCAGAATGTTCTCAGCAAGGTGCTACAACTATTAATGGTGAACATGTTGATGGGCATCTAAAGGGTTTGATTCGCTTGGACAAGTTGGGGCCGTTCATATGTTCAGTATAAGCTTGACCACTAATTCACTAGGTAGTGAGCAATTGCCTATTTTTTTAAGAACAGTGGCATTTTTGGGGCTGCCTTAAGTTGTACAATTTAAAGATTATACTAGTACATGATGAGTTTGGTGTACATGTAAATATAATGATTTTGGAATCGCTTTTTACTATTTTTCTCGTGATTCCATGGATTGATATGTTAACATTTGGGCAGGGGTGCTTATTTTTGGTTGAAGCCTATGCACCAATTTTGGAGGTTGTGCGATGCTTTGGTGCAACTCAATTTTGTACAGGGAAGATGTCCATATGCTTTTGTGATTTAATAACTGGTCAGGGGTTTATACATTAACTCTCTCATTTGCCTTTGAAACGGAAAAAAACACATAAATTATGCATCGAATGAGAGAAAATTAACAATTAACACGAAATAATGCATTAAATGAGAGGAAAAAAATAAAATTAGCACAAAAACAATGCATCAAATGAGAGATTAAATTAGTTAACACCCAAATCACTAAAATTACATAAATTAACAAACAATAAAGAAAATCTTGACGCAAGAGAGAAAGATGAATTGGAAGCTTATCTTCATTTTGGGAAAATTACATTTTTGGTCCTGTGATTAAATCATTTTTCGCTTTTGGCTTTGTATGTATTGACTTAACAATTTTAGTCTTATAAGCAGTAATAATTTACAATTTATGCCACCCTTTTGTAGTTTTAGTCCTACTCATAGGGCTAAAACTGACGATTATTACAACTTATAGAACTAAAATTATAAAATTTATTACTACATATAGGACTGAAATTGATAAAAATAGGCGCAGATTACAAATTATTAATATTTATAGGACTAAAATTGTTGAGCCAATACATATAGGACCAAAAGTAAAAAATGGAATAATTACAAGACTAAAAATGTAATTTTGCCTCTTCATGTTTGTTGTCTTGCAAATTCTTTCCCACCCCTCAACTCAACTTCTCTAATTTTTGTCCCCTCTTCCCCAATAGCTAGAGCCAACGTTCCTTAATTTTGGCTTTTATTTTCTGTTCCTTTTAGAAGATTTGATTAATTTAATTTAATCCTAAAAAAGAGTGAGTAATCATTGACTTTTGGGCTTTTACTGCGTTGCCTTTCCAATGAGACTAATCGAATATTCGGAAACTTTGGCCCCATATACATCAAATAAAATTTTTCAAAATCAAATTTGAGACAATAAAAGATGTGGTCCAAAGAGTCATTGGATTTGTCTCATGTTGGGAACGAGCATACAATAGATTATCACATAAGCACAGATAATCAACAGGGCAGTGTTCTAAAATAGTGATATATATTTATTTACCAAAATACAAGGCAAGAGAATGACAGCACTTATCTCACAATTCTGTATTATAACAGAACTGACTCACAACCGAATCGTAGACTGAAGACTGCTTGCCTTGAAGAAAACGTTGCTCCTCTATTGGTGCAAATGGTACAGCAACTCTTCACCCAAGATAAGACGGCTCAGAAGCAACGTACTGCACTATACGTAGCTTCACCTCGAACAACACTCAGTCGCCGAAGCTAATAGACCAACCACTATCTAAAGGTGGGGATATGAGATGCTTTGGTGTGTTGTTGTTATCATTGCCAAACCATGGCCAGCTTTATATAGCCAGAAAACCAAGCCCCAATCTTTGGGTAAACTTCCGATGTGGGATAAGGATTTATATAAGCAAAAGTCCTCCCAACCTTCATGAAGTTCCAATATGGGATATGGTATATGTATAAGTTCAAGTCTATCCCACTTTGAGGATTTTTCCATATGGGACAATAGGCTTATATAAAGGTTTTAAAGTTTTCAATGTAAGATGATTTAAAAACATGTCTTATACCACACGACAAATATCTATGGATTTAACCAATAATTGGCACCAATCCATAGAGTCATTAAGCATCTTATTAACATGTAATTTAAGCACCGATTCGTGCCAATTACAACAATCTCGCACCAATCCATAGTGTTTGGATTATTAGGTTTTTAGTGATTTGCTTTTAGTCATGGTGCCTCCCGGTTTGAACCACAACCTAAGTTATCCAACTTCTGCCATCACAGGGACAAATGGATTGATGTCTTGAATTTGGCCCTTGGGTGTGGTGGCGTCCATTGGTAACAACAAATCACACGGCTATGTGCTGATCTTTAGGGTTGACACATTATGGCCATGTGTCTCGATCCTCTTCCTGAATATTTTTTAGGAAAACCCAATTCCTCTAGTTGCCGCCAAACAACTTCCATTCACTTACTTGGGCATCTCTAGGGATGGACTGCTAACATCTCGTCAAAATTGACTTGATCTCATTCAGAGTTGGAACTCTTACTTTACTTGCAGTTATCAGCACCTATCAGGTATACCAGGGGATAGACACACAGATACAAAGTATCAATTATAATTAGGTGCTACCGATACACTCAATAGCTTGTTTATACCACATTGAACCTT
>JACFYI010003493.1:375325-395522 GCA_014898755.1 Handroanthus guayacan | reverse complement strand
AGATATTGCAAGCTCCCAATAACTTGAGAATATCTCAACTGAGACACAGGAATAGCACTCTCATTTTTGAAAAGTGCCACAGAAGGATCATATGGAGTCTTAGCGATTCTACTCTCTTTATAGCCAAATTTCTCAATTATCTTCTCAACATAGTGAGATTAAGAAATAGCTATACCTTCAGTTGATCGAATTAACTTGAGTCCAAGAATCACATTAGCCTCTCCTGTATCTTTTATTTCAAATTTGCTTTTCAAGAATGATTTTGTCTCATTTATTATATCAATATTCGATCCTATTAATAGGATGTCATCCACATATAGGCATAGCACAATACAGTAATCACCCTTAACCTTGCAGTAAACGCACTTATCATTATCATTAACAACAAAGCCAAATGACGTAATAGTTTTGTCAAACTTTTCATGCCATTGTTTAGGTACTTGTTTCAATCCGTAAAGAGATTCAACAAGCTTGCAGACTTTTCGCTAGTTTCCAGGAGCCACAAATCCCTCAAGCTGATCCATATAGATTTCCTCCTCAAGATCACCATACAGAAATACTGTTTTCACATCCATCTGGTGAATTGGGAAATCATATACAGAAGCCAATGCTATAAGCATCCGGATTGTAGTCAAATGAGCCACAGGGGAATAAGTATCAAAGAAATCTATTCCCTCTTTCTGCCTAAAACTTTTGGCAGCTAGTTTGGCCTTAAATTTATCACTGGTTCCATCAGACCTAAGTTTCTTCTTGAAAATCCATTTACATCCAATCGTAGTACACCCTGAAGGGAGATCGACCAGTTCCCATATCCCATTAGAGACAATAGAGTCCATCTCACTTTAGATAACTGCCTTCCAATGCTTTGCTTCTGATGAAGCCATTGCATTTTTGAAGGTTATAGGGTCACCCTCGATATTGTAAGTGATAAAATCACTTTCAAAATTCTTAACGACTCTGGCTCTCTTACTTCGTCTGGGTTCATCTAATTCTTCAGGTACAGAATTAGAACTACTTGGATTAACCCCTACCTTTGTCATATTTTTCACATGTTCAGGAATTAACAAGGATGTTAGGGCTAAATCTAAAGAAACTTCTTGAGGTACTCCCGTCTTCATAGGAAACACGTCCTCAAAGAATGTAGCATCACGAAATTCCACTATTGTGTTAACAATGCTAGGAATTTCTGATTTAATTACCAGAAATCTAAATGCATAGCTTGTTTCCACATAGCCTAAAAAGACTGCATCAACAGTTTTAGGGCCCAACTTTTTCCTTTTGTGTTCTGGGACTAGCACTTTTGCAAAACAGCCCCACGCACGAAAATATTTCAGGCTTGGTTTTTTGGCTTTCCAGAATTCAAACGAAGTGCCTTCTTTGTGTTTTAGAGAGACTCTATTCAGAATATGACAAACTGTATTCAAAACCTCTCCCCACATATACCGAGGCAATCCAGAATTCAAAAGCAAACTGTTAATCATATCTTTAAACGTTCTGTTTTTTTGTTCAGCTATTCCATTAGACGATGGATAGCAGGGAGAAGTCTCTTCATGAACTATTCCAAAATTTTGGCAATATTCATCGAAGAGGTTAGACTCGTGCTCTCTACCTCTATCTGACCTTAACCGTTTAAGTTTCTTGCCAGTTTGTGCTTCAGCTTCTTTTTTAAACATGACAAACTTTTCCAATGCTTCATCATTATATTTCATCAGATAAACATAACAGTATCTACTGCAATCATCTATAAAGGTGATAAAGTATCTTTTATTATCTCTTGTATAGATTCCATTAAACTCACAAATGTCAGTGTGAACTAAATCAAGTATTTTAGAATGCCTTTTAACCGAATGGTACGGCTTTCTTACTTATTTAGCTTCAACACACACTTGACAGTTATTGTTGCGTTCAATCTCATGTTTGGGGATCAGATTCAAATTCATCATCCGTTCTACAGAACTAAAGTTCAGATGCCCCAAACAACTATGTTATACATTAGATGATTCAATAACATTCATAGACATAGGATCAGAATATTCAACGTTATTACCCAAAGAAGAACCAACATAGTCAACTCTTATTTTGAACAAGCCATCAGACAAATATCCCTTGCCAATAAACACACCATAGTGCTGAATTACAACTCTATTGAATTTAAACAAAAGCTCACAACCCTCCCTAACTAATATAGAACGCCTAATTATATTTCTTCGTATTGTTGGGACGGGATGCACCATTTGCAGAGACAGTATGCGCCCCAAAGGAAACTTCAGGTCCACGCATCCTATCCTGAGCACTTGGGCAGCATTGGAGTTCTCCATTGTTATATATTTTCCACTGATTGGCTGGTAAGACATATAAAATAACTTATCAGCATAAACGTGCACATTTGCCCCAGTGTCTATTAACCAATCCAATGGTTCATATATAGTTAGGATTTCGGGTTTGATTATAACATACCCATTAACTGTTGTTTCCGAAGCACTAGCATTGCTAGGTTCTCTCACAACCATGTTAACATTATCCATTTCAGTGAACGTGGGTTTGTTCTTGGCTTTCTTGGAGGGACACTCCCTAGCCAATGACCCATCTGTCCACAATTCCAACATGGCCTATCTGCTTTCGATCTCTTAGTGGCCTTGGACTTGCTTTTATCGATGGCTTTAAAGTCAGGGGTTACATGGTTCATCTTAGGATTTTTTTTTTCTTGTTATCAAGTTTGCATGTGGTTGGTACTCAACAAGAACACCATAAGTTTGATTTCGGTGTTCTTCTTTAATACTTATGGCAACCATAAGATCGTCCAGAGTTATCCTCCCTTTTTTATGCTTGAGTGTCATTCCAAAATTTTTCCAAGATTTGGGAAACTTATCCACAATGGACATGACCAGAAACTTTTCAGGAAGTTTCATTCCAACATCAGAGAGAGAATGCTCCAAATTGATTAGCTCATGTGTCTGTTCAGTAACAAACCTGCCCTCAACCATCTAATACTTTAAGAATTTGAACACAGAATACTTCTCGAGCCCTTACTCTTTAGTATTATATTTCTTGTCCAATTCATCCCACAGCGATTTTGCCATGTAGGAATCGGAATAACATACATCGAAGAATACATAAGACAAAGCAGACAGGATAACTCCTCGAACAATTTGATCTCGTTTCGACCACGCAGTGATCTCAGCCATTTTAGGATCAGTATCAGTCAGTTCTGGCTTAATCTCTTGAATTACCGAAAGAAGACCTTTTATCGTAAGCCAAATTTTCATTCGTTGTTGCCAGCATCTGAAAAATTGACCCGAAACCTTTTTCGGCAAACCGGAAAGGTCAACTTTGGCAAACAATATAGAGCCAGTATCATAACCACATGCAGAACTAGATGCCATATCAAATATATAATCACGTTTCAAAACACAGAATGTTTTCTTCAAGACTATTGGGAACGGGCATGCAACAGATTATCACACAAGCACAGATAATCAACAAGGCAGTGTTCTAAAATAGTGATATATATTTATTTACCAAAATACAAGGCACGAGAATGATAACATTTATCTCACAGTTCTGTATCGTAATAGAACTGACTCACAGTCGAATTGCAGACTGAAAACTGCTTGTCTTGAAGAAAATGTTGCCCCTCTATTGGTGCAAAGGGTACAGCAACTCTTCTCCTGGGATAAGACGGCTCAAAAGTAATGTACTGCACTATACATAACTTCACCTCGAACAGCACTCAGTCGCCGGAGCTAATAGACCAACCACTATCTAAAGGTGGGAATATGAGATGCTTTGGTGTGTTGTTGTTACCATTACCAAACCATGGCCAGCTTTATATAGCCAAATCAAGTCCCAATCTTTGGCTAAACTTGCGATGTGGGATAAGGATTTATTTAAGCAAAAGTCCTCCCAACCTTTATGAAGTTCCAATGTGGGATATGGTATATGTATAAGTTCAAGTCTATCCCACTTTGAGGATTTTTTCATGTGGGACAAAAGGCTTATATGAAGGTTTTAAAGTTTCAATGTAGGATGATTTAAAAAAATGTCTTATACCACACGAAAAACATCTATGGATTCAACCAATAATTGGCACCAATCCATAAGGTCATTAAGCATCTTATTAACATGTAATTTAAGCACCGATTCGTGCCAATTACAACATCTCATTACGTCTCACTGCAAAGGTAAGGACCTGATGAGGCCCATATCATTATTCGCTTGAATATATTTAGAATTATAATTTAGCGTCAGTATAAAGATATTAGGGTTCAAAGAAAATTTTTAATGAAACGCACATTCATTATCGTGCGACAATTTTTTTTTTCTCAAGCATTGCGAAGCTGAATCTTATCAAAGTGACAGGGGATCTTCAACTTCCCCGAAAAACTTCGCCAGTCAAATTCAAGGTACTCCCGGATTTTCAACTTAGTGGCTGTTATTCGACTATATATTTTTATCACTGCTTCATCATTTAATAATCTTTAGGGTTCTTGTTAATGTCTCAGTCCCATTGAATTGCTGTGAGTTTTTGAGGTTTTGAATTCACATTGTTTGCATTTCGGATCAGCGGTAACACTTTGTTTTTGCAAAACAATTGAAACCTTAACATGTTAGTTTTGAACTGGAGTGATGGATTTTCTTGTCAATTTTGGGTCACCAGATCCTTCTCGTGCTGTTAATTAGTATTGTGTTGGAATGTAACAAGAAAAAGTGAAGACAGAAATAGCCATAGCAACTTACAGTTTGTAATGACAGTAGAAGAAGGTAGAGCAGATAAGAATGTTAAGAGATAATGAAGGAAGAGTGTTATTCAGCCAATAAAAACGTATGTTTGTTTAAGTAGGCCAGCCCATTGTTGGGCCTTCTATGAGAATAGATTAATTGGTTAGCTGTTCGGCTTTTGTACGTCAGCCCATTTTAGGAATTTATCTCTTTAAATTGGGATCTTCATCCCCGAAAAGGCGAACTGGCAGAATGCCAACCCAAGAACAGTAAAAGTGCATCCTACTTCTCTTCTTCAATAATATCGTCTTTTTTTTTTTTTCCCAAATTCTGGTGAATTCGCCCCATTCTTTTCCTTTTCACCCACACTTTCCATCAATTTCTCAAAACTTTTTTCTAGTCGTTGCATGGAAAAACGAATTGAAGACGGGTGGTGATTACCCTACTCTTCTTATTGGTTGGGATTATTGCATAACTCTGCACGAGAATCCTTCAGCAGTAGGCCCTCTGCGAATCTGTATGTTCAGAATCTTTCATTTTTGGGAAATATCTTCTTGGATTACTTTAACGTAAGTGTAGTACAGTAAGTTCAATTCCGATGCTTGGTTTCTATTGAATTTTGCACGCACTTTGAATATGTTTCTGTTTTCTTGCAATGTTTTGAACTAGTTATTATTTCTGCCTTGCATATATGCCCGCTAGGGTTGTGAAACAAGCGATATTGAGATAGAGGACTAAAGAAAGAGATGGCGTCTTCAGATGATGAAGGCGAAACAATTCCAAACAATGTATCTGATTATGAATTTATCTCTGGCAATGACGAGTCAGTTTCATTCGCCAAGTTACCTTTGGAGTGGAATAAAAGCGAGCCTTACAAAGGGAAGCCACAACAGATTTTCTTGTCTGGAAAGATCGATAATGGGCTTCGGAAAATCTATAAGCAGGTTACTGCCTGGAAGTTTGATCTCTCATATGAGAAGCCAGAGATCTCTGTGTTATCCGTAGAGGGTTACTGGATCAAGCTTCTGAAGCCAAGGAAACCTTTTCAGGACATCATTAGAACAATTCAGATTACAGTGCATTTTTTACACTTCATTAAGTGGAATGCTCAGCGATCGGAGAAAGCTCTGTGGGATCATCTTAATAAAGCTTTCAGGTTATTTTTGAACTTGCTGTGTCATCTGTTTTTGATATATTTTTGCATTTTCACTGTTCTCGAATATTTGTGCAATTTTATAGCATGTTGGAGAGAAGGCCTTATGCTGATGATCTGGTAGATCACTTGCCTTTAATCACTGAAGCTGCCAAGAGGGATGAAACATTGGCAAATTCTAAGGTTAGTCCATTCTTGTTGAAATAGATAGCAACTGAAGATGGTTTGAAGGTTCAGTTCTTGGTGATGTTATGTATTGCTTATGGTATCCGTCATCACCCGTTTTATTATGAACCTATGAGCTTGTGGTGAGGAGTTGATAGGGAACCGTCAATTAGCTTGTAGGTGTTCATGTCAAGTTCATCTATTGTTGCAACTTGCAACTGGATTAATTTTTCTGATTCAATTTCTGATGTTTGTCTGTCTATAGATACATGATCATTCTGATCCTATCTCGAATCAATTAGATTAATCATTTCGTCAAATTTCTATGTATTAGAAATTTTTGCCTGTAGTAACATTTTTATTTTCCATTAAACAGCTTTTGAATACATTTCTCAAGGAGGAGCGTTGGAAGAGGAAAACTTCTAACGAGGTTGTGTCACCCCCCCATAACTTAAATGTAACACCCTGTTTCTAAAACTAGAATTGATCATGTGATACTACCTCCTTGCCAGGATGTGAAGCCTTCTTTCATAGTTGATGATGTCAGTGAAAATGAAGAACAGGACGAGCCTGAAAAGGTTGAAGAAAATGGAGATGATGAGTCTGATGAGGATGATTGTTTTGACTCTGTTTGTGCGATTTGTGACAATGGTGGTCATATATATATGTATGTTTATCTTGACTTTAATTTTACATCTAATCATTCTATGTGCTAATTCTTATTTTGTTCTGGTGTGTATTAATACTAGAAAAGATTCCTTAGTTTTGTACCAATTTCATGCTCAGTTTGATTTTTATTTTGAGATGTGTTTCGTATTATATTGAAGCAGTTCGTTGGGGAGATTGAGAATCGAATACACCATCAAGCAAATAGAAACATTTCTTTCTTTTTCTTTTTCTTTTTAATGACTTCACAGCGAGTACCTTTTTCTTTCTGCATAGTCTATATTCATCCCCGCATGATATGTGAGGTCACAGCACCATGTGTCTAATCATTTCTCTTGTCTTATGAGAGTTGAGACACATTCCTTATGCTTAAGTGTCCATATTTACGGCTCTTGTCTCTAAAATGCTATCAGGACGCATTACTTGTGCACCTTCTGCTGACTGCTAAGATTGCAAATTATTTGACCTGGTCTCCTCTCATCCAATTTTGATCTTCTTTTTGAATCTCTAAAATTTTTCCATCAATCGATAAGTAATGGTTAACGTTCAAAGTGGATCTGCAAGTCCGAGGGTGTCATTGAGTGGTGGTTCTGGTTTGAATGGAGAAAATAAATAGATTGTGGGTCGTATACCTTTAATTTTTAAGAGCATGATTTTAGGACATGACAGCTTATTAGTGACACGTCCGGCCCTTTAGTAGGACTCTGTTGCTACAATTGGACATGAATGCAGATAGCAATGACAAAAACTTCTTCATTTATGAAAATAGCATGGTTAGAGGAAATGACACCTTCTCCCTGATAAATCTGGTTCTGAGTCCTGCTTTATATTCGATTAGTATGCCTCTGTGGTTGGACATATGCATATTTCTCTGTCGTGTAACTTCTGATGGTGTTTTCTTTGTGGGTCTTGTATTCTTCTTATTCAGTCATCCTTCCACTAGATTATGCATTGTTGTAGCTGTATTCTTTGTGGCTGATGCACGCCTTACCCTTATTGTATTTCTCGGGCTGTAATTACCGGTAGTTCTTCTAAATTAGAATGGCCAGTGACGTTATGCTTTATTTTTTGGTCTTTCTTTTTTCCTCCTCCTGGAGAGATGTAAAACTGGTGCTTCAGTTACTTCATCTGCCCTTCAGTTGTTCAATAAATCACCAACTGGGATTGGAACAGGAACTAACAGAATTTGATCATTGCAATAGTTGTGTGGGATTGGTGGGTGCAGTCTTTTAGTAATTTTCTCGGGGGATGATTGATTTATTAGTATTTTGTTAACTTTTATGTCATGCCATACTCTTGGGCGCTGGGGCTGTAAGTTCCTCAGCTGTTCTTATCATAACTGATCTAAATGGTGTAAAATGTACATGCTTTATTTATCTTATTTTGTAAGAATTTGTTCCCCTGATCTTTTGCATGTTTTAAAATATATTGATGTTGCTGCTATTACTACTATTATTATAATTAATGCTGAGAATTAATTATACTCTTGGTTTTTATTTTAAAATAGCTGTGAGGGTAAATGCATGAGGTCATTTCATGCAACTGTTGAAGATGGAGATGAATCTAACTGTGAATCTCTCGGCTTTACTCAGGCAGAACTGGAAGTATGTTGCCTAGCTTTTCTCATCTGTTTATACACATTTTGTAAGTAATATTTTCCTGTTTTTATGTTTCTGACAAGAGCTCTAATGGTCTTTGTGATTTTAAATCCAGGCGATGAAAAACATTCCGTTTTATTGTAAAAATTGTGAGTATAAGCAGCACCAGTGCTTTGCTTGTGGAGAATTGGGATCTTCTGATGAATCGTCTGGTGCTGAGGTATGTGATTGTGCACAATTTTTGGACTGTTATCTTTGCACAATCTGCACCTTGATTGAATGATGTGTCATTTTGTTGTCAATATGCTTTTCACCTCATCAGCATTGAGCAACAAATGTCTCTTTCGAACTTTTATTTCATGTTTGAACTATAACAGGTGAAGCTCCTGTTGGTTAATTTACTTTTCTTACTAAATTCTGATTGCATTTATTTGCTTTTTCTCGTTGAGATAAATTTTATGGTATGCTTGGATATTCACCTCTTATAATAGCTTTCTACTCATTTGATCCCCATTATATTCTTATTAATTGTGTTTCAAGTGTTCATTCAAGAACTACAAAGGTGTTTCTGTAGCTTATCGTGACTAATATGAAGGTGTTGGTTCAATAACAAGTTGTAGGAAGAAGAGTTCTGCATTGTGTTTGACTTGACAATTTTTCTTCTTTTTCATATGTTTATTAGTGTTTCTTCAATGGATTGTTATGTTCGGAATCCAGTTATGACTTCACTTTGATTCTCTTTATTTAGTCATGTAGTTCTTCTCGCTTTCATTACAAGACATACTTTGTGATTCTGTATCCCTACTTACCCTGCCCCTCGGACACGTCCCATTTACCATTTTAACTGCAGGTCTTTTGTTGTGTTAATGGAGCTTGTGGGCACTTCTATCATCCTCATTGTGTGGCGAAACTACTGCATCCTGATAATAATGCTGCGGCAGAAGATCTCTGGCGGAGAATTGCTGCAGGGGAACAGTTTGCATGCCCTGCTCACAAATGTCATGTCTGTAAGGAAGTAGAAGTGAGATCAGATAAGGAGTTGCGATTTGCTGTGTGTCGTCGTTGTCCACGGGCATACCACAGAAAATGTTTGCCAAGGTGCTCTAAATTCTTTTTGCAAGTTAATTTGGGATTTGTTTCAATGTTTTGTTCTTAGTTAGAGTTTTGGATGTGTTGACAGGGGGATTGCATTTGAAAAGGATGTGGATGAAGCACGAGGAATCATACAAAGAGCTTGGGAGGGTCTAATTCCCAACCGCGTATTGATCTACTGCTTGTGAGTCCCTCGAAAATTTGTAGTTGGTTTATCTGATTATCAAAATATTATGTTTTACCTAACTTTATCTTCTCATCAGAGATCATCAGATCGATCCAGATATTTTAACACCTGTGAGGGACCATATAAAATTTCCAGGTCCTCAGAAAAGGAAAAAGAATGAGCTATCGTTAGAAACTAGCAAAAGGAAAAATTTGTCAGTGGTAAGAGGTTTGGCTTTGGAAGATAATGCAGGGAAGAGACTTTCAGCAAAACCCCCAAAAGGAGCTGACAAGGTGTCTTCCATTTCAAAGCAAAGTGAGCTTTCCAGAAAAAGAGTGGAGAAATTGCCTGTGCAGGTGTCTTCCAAAAAGCAGAAAGTGGCTTTTGGCAGAAATTCTCTTGGGAAGTTGGAAGAATCTACAACTGATGAAGGCCAGACTTTAGGAGATAAGCTATATGCCACATTTTATGGAATGGACTCTGAACCAGGGAAATCTAGCAGGGAAGGAAGCGTTACTGGTGGACATGACACAACTCTGAATGTTAAGCCTACAGCAAATAGAATGGATAACTCTTTGACTCTTGATGCTGATGCAAGAAAAAGGTGATGCATTTTCTTACTTCTGGTTTCTGTCTTCGCTCTCTCCCCTTCCCCCCCCTCTCTTTTTCCCTGACTCCTGAACCAAACCTCTATTTAGGTAATTAGATACCTACAAACTCAATATCGTACATTTATTATACTGCCTGTGTTCTTCACCAGCTTTAGACAGTGATATTGCCAGAGACATTTTTAACGCTATTTATTTTCTATGTTCCTTGTAATGCAGAATACTGGCTTTGATGAAAGATGCTTCGTCCTCAATAACACTTGACCAAATTAAAGAAAGGCATAAGTCGCCCTCAACGCATACTCAGTATTCCAAATCTTCTGCAGACAATATCACATTGGGGAAGGTGGAAGGTTCTGTTCGGGTATGCACTGAAGGCTCTCTGCAGAACATTGATTTTTTAATCTTATTGGCAGTTAATAATTCAGTAATTGCAGGCTTTACGTGCTGCTCTGAAAAAATTGGATGAAGGAGGTAGCGTTCAGGATGCCAAAGCAGTTTGTGGGAATGATCTTCTCATCCAGGTGTTGAGATGGAAGGTGAGTGCCCTATATTGAAAGCCCACTGATTACATCTCTGTGTTCATGGTAAACTAATAATTTTCCCTTTCCTGTAATTTATAATTTTGCTTGTTAATTGCTTGTATAGCTTGGGCTAGTTCTCAAACATTTCTACAATAGTCAATTAATTGTTTTCCCTTCCCTGTATCTTATGTTTTTGTGTTCATTGCTTGTTTTTTTTGGGTTAGTTCTCTGAGATTTCTGCAAAATTAAACATCTACCTAGAATTCTTTCAGTAATGATTTTCTTCCTGTAGAGTCCTGTTATAGCACTCTAGACTCTCTAACAATAGCTCGAAGAGGAACAACTGTTCTGGATGGAGTATGGTCTTTCAACATGCTGATCTAGTTGCCTGCATATGATGCAAAATGCAGCGTGTGGAGGTGTTCCTTGCTGAAAGCGGGAAATTTCTGGGGTTTGTAAAAAACCATAGTTTCAGGGTGGGAAGGCAAGGGGGAGGTTCTGCTGGTAAGGGCATAGCTTATGTCTGCTTAAGATGACAATTGGAGGGAAGTACCAATGGATATGAGAAAATTCCTATTATCTTGCTTGGTTAGGTTAGATATTGGTGTGGAAAAATGCGTCCTTAATATACCATCCCATTCCATCACATTTCTTGTTCTTCTTCTAATGGGTGGATAGGAGTTTGCCATGCTTTAAATGACTGAATTAACGTTTAAATATGGAACTGCAGACTGCCATCAAAGTGCATTGCGGATGGAATCTAGATTGCTAGAAACTTACAACTAGCTATCGTCGAGAATATACATGTTGAATTTGGTTTATAGCGCTCCATCTTTAACGAGCGTTCTGGCCGACAAACCATGTGATTCCAGGTCTTAGAGGAGCTTGTAAAAACTTGGTATTTTAGTAGCCTGAGAATGACCCTTGCCTGCAACTAGATCCACAAACTCCAACCTGGGGAATCAGCATTTTATGAAGAAAAAGTTGGACAAGTTGCTTGGCTCATGGAATCCAAGTTTGTAAATGTCAAGACAGGATGGTATTTCTTGTATGCAAGTGGGGATTAGAGGAGGGGGGGAGTGTCTCTCCTAAAGTATGTTTAATCATTTATCTCCTGCTCTTCTTAGAAGATGTTTTGCTGGGCATATGTCATTATACAAACCTTATGCATAATGTCATGATTTGAAGTGAATAACAGTTGTGTAAGAATGGGCTTTATATTTTGGACCAGAACTTTGGTGCCAGATATACACGAACATTTTGATCCTTCCATCAGAATAATTTTTGGTTTCAGGAAGTTTAAACTGTCTGCTATTTTGTAAATGAAGAGTACCTCTTGCAGCATATTTAGCGAAGCATGTTGCGTTTGCATTACCTGAACAATCAATTTCAGGACAGTGATAGTTGCTATCAGTATAAGATCTAAGGCCCATTTGGTTGTGTTTTCATTTCCATTTTCAATTCTAAAATGTGAAAAAGTAGTTATGAGTTTTTGTGTGAAAATGAAAATGTATTTGGATGATTTGTTTTAAAATGTTGACTAGGTTATGTATAGGGATGAAATGTTGTTAAATTTATAATTTTTTATGCATTAAAAAGACCTTTTTTCTTCTTTTTTTAAATATGTATATTTTAATTGTTTTGAAATGATATTGTCTTGAAAATATTGTTTTGAACTGATATTGTCTTGAAATATTGTTTTGAAATGATATTTGTTACTTTATGTCAAATCAAATTTGAATGTAATTGATATGATGATATTATAATAGGGTAGATGTAGAAAGGAATGAGAATAAAAATGAGTGATATTCCCAAGGGAAAGATGCATAAACAAATGATTTTTCAGATTTCAAACAGTGAAAAATGCGAAAATAGGTCATGAAAATACAACCAAAGATGCTTTTTTTTTACTATGTATGGATAGTAGCACATGACGGATGTATGCTCACCTCTTCTGGTACATTGTATAT
This sequence comes from Handroanthus guayacan, assembly GCA_014898755.1. NCBI lineage: Eukaryota > Viridiplantae > Streptophyta > Magnoliopsida > Lamiales > Bignoniaceae > Handroanthus > Handroanthus guayacan. The sequence continues at coordinate 382,861 of JACFYI010003493.1, read as the reverse complement.
TGTACCCCAGTTTAGCTGGAATTCATAACTATACCAATTTATTATTAATTATTACCTGAATGTCAAGTCACAAGTGAGAAAGCAAAGCTGTTATCTTCTATTTTGGATCAGGCCGATTACAGCCAGCTTTTCATATTGTGTTACTATTTTTGCCTGTGTTGAGGTTGATGTTCTAGGAAATTGCATTGTGTTGCAAGTGAACACAATTAGCCGCAACGCATGTAAGATGCGTCCCCTTGTGATAATATGGTGTTATTAACCATTGTTTCCATTAGAGAAGCAGTGGAAATAAGAATTTGTTTAGTTTTCTGAATGTCCCTTGTGTCTAATGGATATGCTGGATTTTCTTAGTTTTGAGGCCTTGTGGCCTACTGTTTTAATGATGAGCTATTTTCTTGCTTCAGGACAAGCTGAAAGTGTATCTTGCTCCATTTCTACATGGCATGCGCTATACATCCTTTGGCCGCCATTTCACCAAACCGGACAAACTGAAAGAGGTCAGTTGATTATGAATCTCAAGCTCGTTACAGGGGCTTTCAAGCTATTTACTTTTATTTTATACTCCGGATTTTTAATTTTATTATTAGAGCAGTTGGATTTGTTTGTAATGATATATATATATATATAGATATTGATATTGATTGAAATATTTAGCGGATTAAAATAACAATAATATCATTTTACCACTACTAGCAAATCCTTATTATGTATTGATAACATATGGCAAAATGAATCAAAACATAGTAATAGTCATACAATTCAAATTAATTTATTATTTTTTCTATGGGTGAGTGAGGTTAAGCAGGTTTATTTTTGCAAGCTCGCTGAGCACGAGCTTAAGATTGAATATATTTTTGACTTTGACTCATTTAGCCCATTTTGCTGAGGAGATAAGTTATTTAAAGGAGGAAAATTGCACTTTTGGTCCCAAACATTACCGCATTTTGCACTTTTGGTCCCAACCTAATCAGAATCGACATTTATAGGACAAACTTTTCAATTTTTAGTACTTTTGGTACTCCGCTTAACTTTTTCATTAACTTTTAACTGAAATAGGCACGTGTAGCACAAAACTCAGCAGCTGTAGGTGGGTGAAATTGGAGGAAAAAAAGTGAATAAAATGAAATAAAATCAAAGGCGTAATATTGATAATTTTGCCAAAAAAAAAAAAGAAGCATATTAATTTCCCCCTCTTAACAAATATAAAATTTGAAGGATGTTTATTATTTTTAAATTAATATTTGTAGTATATTAGAAATTTAACACTTTTTATTTTTTATATATTGTTTTATTTATATTTGTATTTTCTTCCTGCTACATATAAAATTACAAAAGTGAGTTACTTCTTTTGAAGTTACATATGCATATTCGAATTTTAAAAATAATGCTTTTTTTATTGAAGGTGAATAGCACTTGTGGCCTAATATTGATATGAAAATATTTGTACAAGGAATAAAATAATTCTATCTATTATTTTTAAATATAAATCGTTACTGTGTTAGTAGTATGTTTTTAATGCATTGACAGATTAAATAAGAAACAAAAAAAGGAGTTATATTTTTTCTCTCTTTACTCATTAATATTCTTTTTCGGCTCTTCATTTCTTTTCCAATTTTATTACTTCATTTGCCTCAAACTTCGCATTCTTTATTTTTTCAGATGTGTTATTTCATATAATAAGTTAAGTTAAATATAAGTACATAATCAATAAATATAGTACCTTATAAAAATAAAATATAAGTAATTAATTTTATTGATCATTAAAAAATTTAAGCACACAAATGAGTGTGCCATAAGTATTAATGATTTTTATAATAATATTATTTAAATTTTGCAGTTAAGTTAGTCTTTTTAATTTTATATGTATTACATAATATCCAAATGTAAATAACAATATTTTTGAAAAAAATGAAAAGTGGTAAATTTCTAAAATAATACAAATGCTAGATTTGAAATAATAAGGATCTTCAAAATTTTTATTTGTTCAAAAAACTAAAAACGCTGTATTTTAATAATTTGTATAATAACTTTTTTTTTTAAGTGAAAAGTAGTACTTTTTATTTTTAAGGTATGGTTAAATTTTTGAGAATAAGTAATATTTCAACATTTAGAAAATAAGCAATAAATAAGTATTAAAGAAGCAACTCAGTACTATAATTTTATGTATAGGATAAAAAATACAAATGTAAATAAAACACTAGTATAAAATAGTGAAAAGTATTGTAAATATCTAAAATAACATAATATTAATTTAAAAAGAATAAAGATCTTCAAAATTTTAGCTGTTTAAAGAAAATAAAAAGATTGTATATATAAATTTTTAAATGATTAAATATTTTTATTAAAAAAAAGTATTTGGTTTCTAAAGTATGATGATAACTTGTACAAAAAATTATATTTCAATATTTAAAAGATAAATTTAGCATAAATAGATTTATAAATATTATTTACGATTTCATTAAAAAAAAAAATTATTTCAAAAATGGGGTTGAAAGTTTAATTTTTAATAGTTGACTTACAACTTTGAGTTTCACTCTCGCGTTTCCTTTAAAATTAACTGAAAAATGAAATGGAGGACCAAAAGTGCTAAAAAATTTGAAAAGTTGTCCTATAAGTGTCGATTCCGGTTAGGTTGGGACCAAAAGTGCAAAGCAGGGAAACTTTTGGGACCAAAAGTGCAATTTTCCCGTAGATTTTTGGCCTAACAAGAAATTGTTTTCTGAAAATTTTGGACATTGTGTTTTTAGATTGTGAAATGTGAATGAAACTCAGCTTAGGGTTTGGCCGTAAAATCTGACACCGTATAGATGCGTTATTAGGCTTGTAGTTCTCTTATGTTCACAATGGTTGGTCATAATTCCGTGTCTTTTGTGTGCAAATAGATGCTATACACCATCAACGATAAATACATTTTCTCCGTCCCAAATAGGATGTCCTATTTGACTTCTGTTAGCAATTAATGGGAATCACCTTTATGCCATTTTCTTCCAAGTTGCCCTTTCCGCAAAACAAGTGGTGGGTATGTATGGAAATTATTATTGAATTGAGGGCCGAACAGAAAAGTTACCTTTCAAAATATATAGCAGGATTTTAGTTGGGTTTCGCTGTGTTGTCCATTATCCATATATGAAGCTTCTTTATTTCCTTGAATAACGCAATTTCCTTATTCCAGAAACATTTTCAATTTTCAACCTTTCAAGTTAAATGAAGGGTGGAACAATCATATATTTCACTAGATGCCGAAGTTTATAGTAAAAGACTAATATATTGCGACAAACAAAATAAAAATACAAGATACCCACTGTGGGGTGGAGGGTGTACTGAATATATGGTGTACTTGCGTCTCTGCATGGACGAGGCTCTATATCAGCACTGTTTGTTGCTTATGATAAAAATCAAGATTTGAAAGCCTTTATTGAATAGCTGGATTAATGTGAAATTTTTGTCCATCATACCAACCCAATACTTGGTGTGTTGCTGTTGTATGCTTAATAGTGTTGCCTTCTTTAGGTGTTTATGGCAATATCTTTATTATCTTATCATGTTTGAAATTGACCTCTTTCATTCACTTTGAAATTAACCTCTTTCATTCACTTCGTGTTTGTGGTGTGATTCGTTATGCAGATAGTTGATCTGCTTCATTGGTATGTTCAAGATGGCGACATGGTAATACACTTTCTTTTGGTTTATAATTAAACAGATTGGTTTCTCTGTACTTCCATGCCCTCACCTCCCCATCACCTCCCTTTTGTTCCCCTCAATTTTTTCATGACTGGTTTTGACCATTTGGTGTTCGTGCACTTTCTTTTGGTTTATCATGAAGAGGATTGGTTTCTCTGTGGGTCCACGTTTTCCCTGTTAATCTCTTTTCTGAACATTGGGTTTTAAGAACTGCTAACTGCCATTTAGCCTGGTTTGATTTAGCAAATGTTCTTCACAATGATAAAAGTAGTGAGTAGGAGTCTGAATCTCTGTGAATATACACACCATTGTTATCTATGCAATTGTCATTATTCTGTTCAGGGTTTTCGTAGAATTATGGGGTATATTTATTTGTTTAATATTATAATATAGCACTTAAGTTTATTAAAAATTACCTGAAGATAGATTATCTTATTGTCTTGAATATTAAAAAAAAAAAAAAAAAAAAAAAAAGGAGGATTACATATTAGGTAGATTTTCAGGCAAATTGGTGGCAATATTTTTGTGGTTTTAGAATAGCAATGATACTACTAGAGAAGTTCATATTTTTGAACTTCATATTCTGAAATACATTTCCTTTTGCATTTTTCCTTTGGTGGATCTCAAGTAGAGATTAATACTTAAAATGAACAAAGTCTTGAAACTGGTTCTTAACATGTTGCTGTCTTGCGATGGGTGTAAAGTAGTTATGTTCAGCTGTTCTGTTGAAACTTTGTAAATGTTTGGAAAACAGCATAAGGAAAAAAAAAAAAAAAAAAAAAAAAAAAAAAAAAAAATTAAAATTTGAGAACATTAATTTCTTGCATCTGGGAAAAGCTGTGAAAGAGTGGTTTCCTGCTTCGTTGTTTATCTAAAAGTTCCTTGCGACGTTCCATATATATTTGTAACTCGTAAGACTCTGGAGCTTGGGTGGGTGTGAATTCATCCTCTTGTTCGGGTCTTCACTGAGGATTGTTTCGCCTTCTGAAGTGCCTCCTTTATACCTTTAGAAAGCAATGGCAGATGACTTCCGTTAGTAAACGGACGTTTGTGGTTTACCACAGGAGAGTCTTTCCAGTTGGCGTGGGGCCTCTCATGTGAGGTCATTTCAGGTGATGGCTGACAATTCTAAGCGGCGTAGGGATAAATGGTTAGATTGAGTCATTCTGTGTGCAAAAGTTTTCATTTCCAGCCCTCAGCTTCAATGCCTTTTGATTTTTGTGGCAATACCAGATCTAAATCTTTTTGGGTAGGCTAAAATTAAACTCTGAAGACTTAAGACAGATCTAGCTGGTTTACCATGTTAGACAGACACCTTAAGTTAGCATTGGGGTTTGGGCATGGCTTTACCTAGGAGTCAGCTGGGTGGAAATGGTGTGGTCCGGAATTCTGGTCCAGGGATGAGGTTGTAATTTGATGTTTCTCTGACCTGGGTATGTGATTGACCACAATAATGTGTGTTCTTCAGGATTTTAGAGTAAATGCCTCTTTAATAAAATAAGCGTATAACCCTTTTGTCGCCTTTTGAGGTACTTTAATAAAATAAGTGTATAACCCTTTTGTTGCCTTTTGAGGTATTTATAGTTTTTAGGCTAGGGTTATTGGGCTAATGGACTCACGGGCCCATCCCCTTCATTTATATTTACCACTATTAATTTCTTGAAGTATATTCAATTATTGTTGTCATGAATATAGTTATTTATATAATTACTTTATGCTCTTGAGGGGCGTAATAGGTACATCGTATAGCCCCCCTACTTGATATTTGACCTTAAGAGCCAAAAAGAGAGTAAGATTATAGGTTTTTTGTCTTGATTTTATTATTTTTATGTCTACTCATCAGGTTTGGCAAAACCTGCCCCATTGCCATCACTTGTTAATGTCAAGGTTAAGAACTACTAACATATGAGATTTTCGGTTTAACCAAATCACATTTTAAAATGCTACTGCAGTTTCTAAATGATAAGAGTACTGTGAAAAATAACAGTTCACTGATAAACACAGCTTGTTTAACTAGTGTTGTTTAGTTTGTTCTATCAAGGGGCATATCCTTAGGAATATCAGGAAAATGTTATCCGGGTCTGAGGTGGGCATACTGGCACACAAAGAACACATGAAAAAAGAAAATAAAGGGGGAAAAAAGAAAAAAACAGAAAAAGTATGCTTTTAATTAAAAAAAAAAAAAAAAAAAAAGATTTTGATTGACTAATCACGTTAATGGGTAGCAGACAATTCGAATCAAAGAGTTTTGCACATAGGAAAAGGTAATGCCTTACAAAATAATATCATGTCTGGTTATGCATGCTTTGTGCGTGTGTGTGTGTATATATATGTGTATGTTCTAGTTGTTAGATTACTCTAGAGTTATGAGAGTACAAGGTTTCATTTGCATGATTTTACTCTATCTGCTGCTGCAATATGTGCCTAAAAGTTTGAGTATATGCTCTTACATCTTATTATTTGCTGTTTTTCTGTCCATTTTGTATACTGGTTTGATACTCCATATAGTTTCTCTTTTCCTTGTACAGTTGCTAAAATCTATTCTTATAGCAAATTAATTTTTGTTGTTCCTTTGATCAGGTAGTTGATTTTTGCTGTGGTTCAAATGATTTCAGCTGCCTTATGAAAAAGAAGCTTGATGAGATGGGAAAGAGTTGCTTATTCAAAAACTATGACATCCTACAAGCAAAGGTGAAATACTGCCACCAATTCTTAATTCATGGGACTGTTTCACAATAAATGAAATTAATAATAATTTGTGAAGGTTACATCTTTCTCTATGTTGTTGTGTAAGCTAGGTATAATGCTGAATATGCTCTTTTACATGCCATGGCTTTTACTTATTACCCTGGTTTCAGGGTAATGAGAGAGGCTTGGGATTCCAGTCTTTGTTCTAAACCTGTGTTAATCTTGGATCTCCCACTTTATCTGCAGCAATCGGTGCTAATCTGAACATCATTTGAACCCCACCCCACCTCCCCCAAACTATGATTGCTAGAGCTCCACCATCGTATTGCACGAACCAATGACCATTGCTTGATAAAATAGATTAGCAGGCTAACTGCATTAGTGGTTTATTAAATGCCAGGGGATTCTTGTGCATTAATGTGAGCTAAGAAATTTTGACCTCCATGTATTCATGGAGATATCTGATTTCCTTTCGGAATAACCAGCATACGTTTTATATTCGGTCATTCACCACTTATGTTGACTTAGGCTCCCCATTATGTGCTGTACATATGCGGATTGATATCCTGATGCCTTGTGTCATACCAGATGGCCTCAAAATATGACCCCTCTCTCTCTCTCTCTTTAAATTTTTCTTTAAATTTTTTTGGGTTTTAAATAGAATGGTGAGATCTTTCTAGGTTTCTTATGTACATTGCTTGCATGCATCATGTCTAGCTGCATCTTTGCTACGTTTTTTATGGTGCATCTGTAGTTTTCTTCATTAACTGGAATTAAAGTTGGTTGTCCTTAGTTTAGGGTTTACTACACTTGTGTCGCCTTTAAAATAGTTAAATTATCAACTCTTCCCCACTCCGCTCTGTATGGATCATGTGTACCAAAACTTTTTTCCTGCTGCTTCGTCTGGGAGGGAAATGATGACATCAGCTAACTCTTTTAGCTAAATTTCTATTTAACCATTGATCTAGCAGTCCTTATATTTTGTTGAGTACAATTCTCTTGGTAAGATTTTAAGTTAGAAACCGTTCAAATTCGTATTTGTATATATGCCCATAATGAAGAATATGTGAGATACTAAGAAAGCATATCCAAAATTTTTGCATTTAATAAAAATAAAAATAAAATTTAATTTAATTTTATTTTTTTGGGGTCCTCTACTCATTCTTT
>JACFYI010003493.1:341031-363392 GCA_014898755.1 Handroanthus guayacan | reverse complement strand
TTTACATTTTAAGTTTATTTTTCATGCTAAAGTGGAAAATTCAATTTTTAAGTCATTGATAATTTTTCTTTCCATTTTCACATCAAAACGCAACATTGTCCAATGGTCCAAAGTCCGAATAATACATTCATACTAGGAATGAGGATTCTCAACATTCAAGAGGTTCAAGATATCATTTGATCACGATTTTCATGTTGTTGAACTCATACAACGGTATCAATAATCGAAACAACAAGATTTGCACGATAATGAACGACATGCTCAAGTAAGATAAGCTCAACATAGCATAATGAACAAGTCATGAAGGACGTATAAGCATGCCGAAAGAAGAAACGAGGTTCCATAAGTTTTACCTCGGTCCTAAGTTTGATTACTAATGAGATTTCTTCGATTTGAAACGATCAACCGTCTCTAGTGCCTAAACACACCAAAAGTATATGTTTTTGAGCTCTATTATATCATAATCAACGTGATATAAACTTGATCGAGATTACTTACCGAACGGAGAATGTTACACGTCAAGATCCCTCTCAATTTCCTTGAAACTTGATATTTAATGTGCAAGTGTGCTTGTGTGTATAGACTGCCGAGAGAGTGAGTGAAATGAGGAAAAAAAGCTTCAACAAGGTGGGAAAGCCTCGGTCATCAAGCTGATTTATAGCCAAGAGGTGTTGAAATGCTTGGTGTGGAATTTAATTGAATTAAACTAATCAATTCTCCACCAAATGCTACCAACTATTAAGGTAAGCAAGGGAAAATCCGGCTGGAACCATACCTCTGCAGATTTGTGGAGTTCCAGCCCATGCTTGCCATCTTTTCATGTTTCTTGTTTAATTATTTAGTTATCTTAAGTGTTTAATCAATACATTAAAACATGTTTAAGGTTTAGGCTTAATTTAGACTTAATAAAATGTATTGGATCAAGATATGGGGGTGTAAAAGAGAGAATAATATTTGGGTATTAGAAACATATCTTGAAATCAAGTCATTTTTTTTTTGTTTTATTGAAATCGATTTAATTTACAAAACCAGTGATTCTAAAATTTTAATTTGGGAAATCTTGGGGTGTTACATGGATAATCTTATGAAAATCGATGATGTCTTGTACATTTTCTTGGTCAAAATGTTTTATGTTTACTCATGCTGAAACTGAATATGAGGTTACTCTTGAATCCTTTGTTTTTTGGCAAAATAATTTTACCCACTCCATAAAAGATTGATTTGATTTTCAATCTTCCAAACCACGGGCAAAATTTTTTGACTATGGTAATTTTTGTAATTATAGCATCATTTTCTCTGAAGTAAAGATCTATTTTAGAGTGGGCATTAATATAACCTCTCTATTGGTGTTAGCTTAAATAAAATGCATATTGACCATATTCTTCTTCACAAACTTTTTTTGTCCATTATTCTTTTCGGTCCAGTATCTAGGGAGGTAAATCATTGACTTGAACTCCATGAATATTTATCTGATAGCCAAAGCAATTAAACAGGAGCTTGTGAACCTAGGTTTTGTTGTTTTCAAACATATTATTTATTCCTTGAACCGCCTTGAAATAAAGCTTCCTTACTCCATGTTCTCACATTCATTTTTTGGCGTGAAGGCACTTTTTATCTAACACATAGGTTGAAGAGGTCAATGATAAGAAACTCTTGAATTTGGCTATTCTACAGAAGATACGAATCTTCTCCTCTAACATTGATGGTAGGTACAAGCCTGGAATCAAGCATTGAGGCAATTCCAACACAACTATATCCAACAAAGGTAAGGACAAATCATCCTCAGCTCCTCTGATTTTGATAGCTCTAACTCCATAGTTGTTCCTCAATTTGCTAGATGCCCTGTTTCTCTTCAATTTGCTAAATGCTCTCATAGGCTCAAGTATCAAAGTGATAAAAGGATTGATTTAAAGCTAGATGACATTGCTGGTACCCTCTTTACGTTGTTGACAACCGTAGATTTTGTCATCTCTACTCTAGAATCTCTGACTATTAAAATTGACAATCTGTAACATAAGGCTGTGATGGTCAAGGACCATCTGAAGGAGTTAAGTGAGAAAAAGGCTTGAAGTTTTTACCCTTTTAACCTTTTTGATAAAGGGAAGACTTTACCATCATCTAGAACACTACTCTTGCGCTCATACCTTTTATTTTTATGTTTGGACTACTTATGCTGGATTTATAGTTGGGTATATATTTTGAATTAGCTACTATGACTGTTTTGTTTTATGCTTTACTTTGCAAGATTGAATGTTTAGTATGTTTTAAATTATTACGTCTTTACACTCTGATCGGCAAAAATGGATATCTATTATGCTTTTTGCTATATCTTTTATTTATTTTCTGTAACATAAGTTAAGGTAACACCTTTCTAAGGTGTCTTAATAATTATCATAAAAAGCATATCCACTCAGGGAGAGCCCACATGATCCACCTCTTCTAAATTAGGTAATATACTTCCTTAACTTGTGCATTTCAATACTCATATCATCATAAAAAAGGGAAGATTGTTATCTCCTTTCCTTTCAATTGTTTTGAGGATTCCATTATTCTTAAAAATATTATCCAAAAGTTATGAATAATTTTGATAATCAGGCTCTACAAATTTCGCAAAAATTCTATCTAGCTATCATCTCTAAAATCTTAGGAACTATCACTAATTTTGAAAAACATTGGAAAATCTCTTAAATCATGAGAATACCCTTATTTGGTTATAAAAAATTGATACATGCCTTTTCTGTCTACTTGATCATTGGGAATGAAATTATAAGTAAGCTACATTAATCTCTTGAGAAAGTATCAAGTTTCAATTACCCTTATTATTTACTTAAGTGTAATTGTGATTGCTATGATTCTTTTTATAGTTTCGTTGTGTTATCTTAAAGGATCTTCTGGTGAAGAGATGAAGTGAAGCAAAGCTCTTGGAACCAGTCCTGTTGGTAAAGTTTTTCGTTTGGATCTTGTGACACTAAGTGGCAATTGAAGTTTCAACATCCACAACAATCGTCCAAGCTATTTTGGTAGAAGCTTCCTTGACTCTAGCTAACATCGATCGCTTCTAGTAGCACTAAGTGGAATCAACTTGTCCTTTCTTGGGATTTCCTTGTATTTCTCTCATTTGCGATGGTCTATTAGGATGATTTTTTTCACTTTTATAATTTGTTAGTGTCAAATTACTTGAACTTCATTAGAAGTTTATTAATCTTAATAGACAAGTGAAAAATCCTAAGAAGAAGCTTATGCAGTGAATTAGGCTTGTTGAACCTCTAATCTTTGATTCTCTTTTTGCACACTGCGATTATATGCATACTGTCTAGAATCAATCAATCTAATTAATTTCCTATCATAAAGCATACAATGACTGTCATTCTGTACCCTGCATAACTTTTCTACTTATTCACCCCCATCTCTAGGCATATTTAGAGTGTCAGAGCTTATAAGATGTTAGATCTTTTTTTAAAAATAAGTTGTTAAAAATTTGGATAAAATAATACCTTTTAACTTATGAGATGTTAGTAATGACAATTTTGTAATTAAAACAGATATAATTAAAGGTGGATATTAAGATCTTGAAAATAAATTAAGGAGCTAATAAAATCTTTTTTGAAAAATTTTACTAAACACTTTATGACATCTTATAAGGTCAAAATTTTCTTATAAGATGATTTCAAGAGCTTCTAAGCTCACCCAAACACTCTCTAAATCATTAGAAAATAAGAAAAATATTGCAATGCAAGCAAGACACAACAAATAACATAAAAGTATAACCAAATAACTTAGACATATGCAACCTGAGCTTAGATAATTGTTGTAGGCACTATATTTTTAAAGCTAGTGTTAGCATTTGTGCTTATAGTGCTCGTCTTCCACTTCATTTGATTTTGGTAGTCTTAGTTTTAGCCTCCACATGATGATCATCTATCTTGACCTCTTGATAACAATAAGTTTAGTGGTAGTGCCCTTTGTCTCCGTGCTATCTGTAGACTTTGATGTTGCCCTTTCCAAAAATATTAGTGATATTTAGTAGCTCAACTATGATTAGATCCTCTATTTCAATATATACTTTATCTCCTATTTCATTTCATGAACACATGCTAAGTGTAGTGTCTCCACAACCAAGCTTTTCTATACGTAAACATGCGGAAGTTGATGGTTAGGGTTGTCCTTCAAGTTGTTTATGTTTGATAGTTAACTATCCAAAGATACGTTGACCAAAAGGGATTCATATTCATAATGATTAATCATTTATTGTAGTAGATTGTTCAATTTTCTATTAAATTTCATTAATACATGGCAGGTATATCTCCTCTACACCCAATTATATTTATCAGGATATATTTAAGACATTTAATATATGTTCATGAAATTTAATGAAGGACGACCTATATATAAAACTCTTGAGTAAACTTGTATTTTTAGTCCATAAGATAGGGTGATAAGCGAATTTAGTCGAAAGATTCTCAAATTCATAATTTACATCCCATTTCATAAAAAAGACCATAGTTTTAGTCCCAAGGGCCATTTTTCGTATTAAAAAAAACAAAAAGAAAAACACATTAAGGGAGAAGCACACATGTTGCGCGTGTGCTGCTTCATGGAGGATAATTGCAATTTATGTGTTGCTTTAATCATCTATTTTTGGTCAACAAAGAGAAAGTATATCTAACTCGCTTATCATGATCAATGGTACATGTGATACTTTGCAAACCTCAAGGAAGCAAGAGTCATCAAGACTTAGTTACTCAACTGAGAGCCTTCCTCAAAGACTTTAGTTTAGTTTAGTAGTTAATGTTGCAATGAGACAACCTACAATTACCTAAACTTAATTCATATTTCAAAATTCTATTAAAGTCAAATCAAATGATGAATTCAAAAACAAAAAATTAAAGGAATAATTACCTCAATAGTCTATTAGTTTTAACCTAATTATAAAAGCGTTCATTTTGATTTGATAAATTATAATAATACCCCTTCTAGGTTAAAATTACGTCCTTTGAGAGTAGTACGAATTAATTAAAATATTAGAAGTAGACTCCTGTTAATCTAATGAAATGGAGTGTCATTGCGAATTTCTTAAATTACAAGAAATATTTTTGTAATTGGGCCAAATTTTACGAGGGTGTTGAGGTAATTATCTGAATGAAAAATGCCTAATAGAATTCAGAAGTGTGTGACTCATCCCGTTGGAGGAACTAATTACAACTTATGCGTTATATTTTCCTCAATCATCTATTTTTGGTTGTAGACTTAGCTTGCTTATCATGAGCAACATTCACTAAATATGATGGTGTGGCTCTGGGAGGAATTTCTATTCATCAAGACTTATAGAGAAAGGGATGTGCTTTAAAAATATTGAATTGACTAAATTTTTAAATAAATGTTACTTGTTTATATTACATGTCGTGGAAACTAATGAATGATTATATTCGAAATTGCATTATTTTGTTCTTTATTTGGATATCTTTTGCGTGGTAGATTCTTTTAGTTATTGTTGGCATTTTTTGATACTTTAGGGTCTTCTTCTTTCTGTGATAAAATAATTTTGAATCAATTTTCATAATTTTCTAAGTCAATTCAGTTTTTGCTTCTTGGACTATGCATACTTTAGATTACAATTGTGTGATTTCAACACTTATAAACTATACTAATTTTAGCCATTCAAATTCAAATGCAGTATTGCAACTTAGCAATTTCGAATTCTTTATATAAAATTCAAACTGCCAGAATGAGCACCAAGTTCTATTCAACATATATAGGCTGATATGAAATAAAAAAATTATATCTATTTTTTCATACTAAAAAACTTGTTTACCTTTTTGGTCAAGCAATTGAAGATTGACTAGAATATCATGTATATTGAGCTTATTTAGAAAAATTTTCATATGCCTAATTTTTAATCTACACAATATTAAGTTTGTTGTTAGTCAACTCTAGGCCAAATAACAAAAAAGACCCAAGTTGAATTCTGAATACAAATGATACCATAGACACAACTAATTAAGAGCCCCAGAGATGAGAAAACTTTGGTTTGAAGAGGGGGAAGTTTTGAACTTGAATTTTTCAGTCCAGAAAGTTCACAAAATTGGTATTCGGGGTTATGGTACAAAAACATCACAATCAAACCTGTAGTATGGATTGCCAATAGAGAAATTCCACTGAAGAATAGTTGGTTAGGCATCTTGAAGTTCAACCAACCAGGATATTTGGTTCTTTTCAATGACACTAATCATATGGTGTCTTAACATGTCGAGGGTTGCATATGACCCAATCGCACAATTATTAGACTCGAGAAATCTTTGTTCTAGGTGCCAAAACTGATTATGACGCCAAGAATTACTTGTGGTAGTGTTTTGAGTATCCAACTAATACATTGTTGTCAAGTATGCACTTAGGCGGGAATTACTTAATTAGTATAAAGAGTTATCTGTCACCATGGAAGACCAATGAGGACCTAGCTCTTGGAGACTTTTCATTTTACCTAAATCTTTTGGATATGCACAAGTGGTCAAAAGAAGTGGGGCAGGCACTATGCTAGAGTGGCTGAATGTAGGAAATGAATCCAATAGTCATGTTTGAATTACACTCGATCACACGAACTAGGACATGCTAAGTATAAATAGCATATGCCCAGGTTTATATTGAACCTTTGTGGTATTGGAGATTGATTGTATCGGTGAACAAAACTCAAGGTTGGGAATTTTAACTGAGTATTTCGATAGAGAATTGGGACAATTACAAGCATATGGTAGTTGCAACATTGGAAACTCTCCTATCTTTAAATGTGTTGGTAAAATGAACAGTTTCAAATTATCAAAATACGAGTTTGCATATAATCACAGAACTAAGAGGCATGTTTTTTACAATTCATATAATTATATAAATCAAAACATGCAAAAGAATGACATCACAGATTTATTACGATTCAAAATTTGTTTTGAAACGAAATAGTAGCAAACTAATTTAAAAGCAAAAAAAAAACAGATTTGCAATTAGGAAAACAAAATCATAATTAGCGTAATTTTAAATGATAAACTTATCTGAAAATTCTATTTAGTAACAGAATTGCTCAAACTCAATCACAAAACAATTTTCTGTTTGCATTAAAGAAACAGACGTTTCACTTACTGATGCAATGGGTACAACATCACTTCTCCCATGATGAGAAGGTATCAGAAACTCATTTCTTACACTGCAGTTGACTTTGACCTCAACAAGCAACTCACTTCGTCGTAACCAAGGCAGCCTAGACTACTATTTATGAATTTAGAGAGAAATGTGATAGTAGAGGATTTTCCAGATGTGTGTGTTAGACTTGCCATGATGCAATCCATTTATAGTGAAGAGGGAAGCATGTGCTATAAATGCTAGGTTAATTATGGAATTAACCACTAAGCTATCATTATTCAGACGTAATACAACAGTAATACCTAAGATAAAATCATTTCAATTACTGCAAAGTCAAATAGTCAGAATTTTAAAAATTTAAACTTTTAAAATTCAATAGAGTTTTTAGCAAAAAGAGTAGACTAAGATTAAGACAATTCGCCCAATACCCAAGCTTGAGCCATAGTCAGGCGGGAAGGGGGATAGGTATTGTGCACTCCTCATGAACCTCTTAGTAGGCACTTCAACAAGCATCTACATTTAGATTTCATATATACATGTCCACACTTTGTCATAAAAGCAATGTGGGACAAGTAAAGAGTTTTACCAACTCTTGAACTCTCCACAAAGCTTTCATACTCCATACAAGTCTTCTTGTTACAAACCAATATAGGACAAACCCCCACATAACTAATCTCCTGCTCTTTTCCCTTCATTCACTCACCATTTTATCTACGAATTCCAACCAAGAATTAGCATCCATCCAAAGATTAAAATACATATACTTGTAACAATGCATATTATTCATCTATCAAACATGTAATTACATCAAAATTCTAGTTGGATTAGATGCCAATTACAAGAAGATGTTTCAGAAAATTTGTACCTAAAGATACACAAATTTAGGTATCAACAAAAGAGGAAGTGAATGCATACTTTGGTTTGGAGACTCGCTTCATATTATAGTTTTATCTACTGAAAGCTAAAATGTCAGATCAAAATAGCTTCCTTTGAAACAGATAAGAATTTTGTGCAAAACAAAAAGTAAATTTTTGGTTTTGTCTAATCGTTTGAAAATTTTCTTACTTCTCCTCATAGAGATAGTTTACGATGAAAAGACTTACCTTTGTTCGTAAAATCAAATGACTATTGTGTTTCTTTGAGTCAAAATACAAGTACGGAAATTCCAAGTGGAAATCACAAAATGGAGAAGGCATATTAGTTAATTGAAATCTTCTTTATTAATTTGTTACAATCTGAATTGTATTATCTTCATTAGCTATGAATTTGTCTATACTTAAGATCTTGCTGTTGCAAATTTCTAATTTGAAGTTTTAGAAATTTTTTGTTTTCTTTTAATAAAAAATTTTTGCACTTTTTGTTTTTGTTTTTTTTTTTTTTTGTTTTTTTTTCTCATAATAATTCCCCTATTAATGGTCATTGTTTAGCTTTAATTTGTTTTGACCATTAGGGTCTCCATTTTACACCATAAAATACGTGACTCTAAAGTCAAGTGAAGAAAAACCCACACTCAAATAAAGCATTTAACTCTTACATATTTTATATACTTGGGCAATCCACAAGGTTTTGCTCCTTGTCGCTGTATGATCATGCTCATACTAGGACACAATGGCGTGACCTTCGGGTTTTTATCTTGGAATCGTGATTAGCCGTAAATACCCACATGAGTGGAGCCGATCACTTTCTCAGGACAACGTCAAGTGATGTGACTCCTAATTAGGTCACTTGCTAATTTCAGTATTATATATTTTTTATCCTTTAATTGGTGGTTTGATATTTTATTTGCACAATCCTTTAAAATTTTCTACAACACTTGCATAATCAAATGGAAGGAGGAAAAAAAGATTTGCATTGAGAAATTGAGTTGACATTTGATTGATGTTGTGTGAAGCTCTATTGTCTTGGTGACTTGGCATACACAAAAGCCAAGAGTCCAAAACATCACATTCACTGGTTGGTGAATGAATCCGATAGTTCCCATTGGGAAAGGTTCAAAGCCAAAAGTTATCCCTCGATACAACAATGCTCAATTGAAACTCTTTTTCTCGTGTTTGCATTCATGTGCATATTTGGTTAGACAATTTTCTTATTTCTGTGAGGGATTGTTAGAATTTTGGCACATTAACTTATATAATAAATTTATCTCGACGAGGAGATATTTGTGAAATATTTATAAGCCAAAATTAAGTGTGAATGAGAAAATGAATAAGAAGTAAATAAGGACATTGTGTGGTGTGTTTAATTAATTTATGAAATTTAATTAATATTAAATTTCAAGTTAAGACGTGGTTTTAAAATTTATGTGAGGGACTTATGAACTTTCGTAAGATTGTAACTCTTAATTAAAGGATCATGTCTTGCAATCATATCCTTTATGTGTTTACTTAAATAAAAGTTATGACTCTTGTTAACAAACAAGTCTCGTCAAACTAGGAGATCAGAACCAGCCAAAACTATCCCTAAAATTACATACAACATATTTTCATGTTCACTACACTATGTACCACAGTTCATTTATCATTTCTTTTAAATGAGAATTTCTAAGTCAGTTTGTTCATTGTTTTAATAAATTGAGTGCTGCCTTTGACTAGGCAGAGTCATTTTATCTTAGGAGGCTATTTGTTAGTGACTGGGCACCAAAAACGGGCAAATAAAGATTTAAAGACACTATTGGAACAACAACCTCGACTCATTTCAATTTTCCATCTTGTATTTAAGGAGTTTAAGTAATTTCTTTCCTTTTCCTTACTTTATATGCTAATGTTTGTGTGTTTAATGAAATTTCTATAATCTCTTATTTAAATGATCTTTTTTTTTTTTTTAAACACAAGTGTATCTGCAGTGTTATTTTCCCAACACTTGAATCCTAAGCTTGGTTACGATCCTTAACTTTCATGGAAAAGCATCATTTCAACTATGGAACTTCTTTCATGAGGAATCCGCCAGCGTACTAGTAATGGGTAGTCTAATAATATTTAGGATGAAGTTTGGCTTCCAACAGACAATTGTTTTTTAGAGATCACCAAATTAATTGAACCCTACCTTTTTACCAAACTCTGTTCGCTTACTTACCCTACTCCCAAATCTTGGAATGTTCAACATGTTAAGGATTATCTTTGGCAAGTTGACGCTAGCAAAGTACTCCAGATCCCCTTGGACAGTATCGACTCAACAGGGAGATTCATGTGGCACAATCTCAAAAGATGATTTTCGGGTAACTAGGATTGCTTGAAACTTAAATGGACAATGTGTTTGATGGGCTTCCCAAAGTTTCCTTAGCCATGTTTTTCCAATTATGGCAGAGCTCCAACAGCTCTTTTTGGGCTGGAACAAGCACAAGTTCTCAGTTTTCAAAAGGTTCATTCTTGAAGCGGATAACGTTTCAGTTATCCAAGAACTTTCTTGCAGACTTGAGAATCTCATTTCATTTGGTGCTATTATCATGGATACTTATCACTTCAACCTTGCCGTCGATCAAGTTTTCTTCCATTGAGTATTAGGGAATGAGCTTGTGATGTTTTGGCTCAACATGCTTTTCTTTCTTTTTCTTGTTCTTTTGTTATTTCACATTTTTTTCTACTGTGCAGTAATCCCATTTCCCATACTGTCCCTTATTTTTGAGTTATTTATTGATGTTTTTCCCTAAAAAGGGGGTCCTCTCTATACCTTCATATTTTGGGTAATCACTCATCGTGCAAATATTTGAACAAGAAAAAGAGAAAGATCTAGCTTGATCGATTCAAGTAACCTAAATTTTTTTACTGAAACTCTATGGTTCAAGCATGGATGACAAAATTGATTAATATAATGGTGCTCCAATATGCATGAGTCTTGGATAAAATATATTTTACAAATACTGCCTTCTTTGTTTGTATGTTGATATGGACCCAAATTCAATCCAGGTGTCAGATAGTAAAAGGCTAGATCCTTGAATACGAAAGGCAAATGTTCACGATTAATTCTAGTGCTCCTTTGAATTTCAGATTGAATACACTTTCTTAATGAGTCCACCCCCCGATTGTTGTTTTTAGGATGTACTTATGGTGCTACGGTTTTAGAGATGAGCTGAGGGATTTAGAGGGCTATTCCTATTATTTACTTTAATTAAATTCATGAGTTTTAATTGTTTTTAGGGCCTTGAGGTTTATAATTGATGCATCAATACTGCCTCCACTTGTGATTGTACTTGGAGAGTTGAAACGTAGTAAGTTAATTTTATTTGTTTTTTACTACCTTGGGGAAGTGTCTTTTTGAGTTTCAGGGAGCAATTGGTTATCTCGGTCAGAATTTTTGCCGGAGGTGACGTTGATCATTTTCTAAGACCTGGAAATTAGGGTTTCGGGAACCATTTTGTGATCTTGAACGAAACCTTGATTTATGCCAAAGCTAGTGTAAACCAGCTTCAAGGGCATGAAAGTTTGGGATTCGGGACAACTTTGTGATCTTGGTTGGATATTAAGTATTTTAGCAAGAGCTAGCACTCGCCAGCTTCTAAGGCCCAAGAGTTGGGCTTTTAGGAATTATATTTTGTGATCTTGAAGGAAACCTTGATTTCTTGGCCCGAGCTGGTGTAAGCCAACTTCTAGGTTCAGAAAGTTTTGGAATCCAAGGATCACTTTGTAATCTCACTTGGAACTTAAGTATTTTAGTTGAAACTAACACTTACTAATTTCTAAAGCCTAGGAATTGGGGTTTCGGGGATCACTTTGTGATCTCAAATGAAATCTTGATTTCTTGTCCACTAGAGTTTTGGAGGGCTTAATTTCGCAACTATATTTCTAGTTGGAGAAGATAAATCAAGAATCAACAACATTTTGAATTGTTGTTCTGCAAACAAGACATGAGGAATCTAACAAGAAGGTCATGTAATGTTTACCTGGTGGAGCGAATGTCTAATAGGATCTGCGTGCCCATCTCATAATCGACTTCTGCACAAGAGAAGTTGTGGCTTTACGCTATGACGTCACTGAGAAGCTTTGAAGAGATCACACCAACGCAACTTGCCGCCCTGACTAATAGTGATGCAATCCTCCTCACGACTGGATTGGATACAATAGTGAAGCAAAGAATTACCTTCTCAGCAATACAACTAGGCCTAAGTGAGAGATCTTGTGACATACCCATGGATGCAGCATCAGGGCTCTATCTGTAGGGCAGAACAAGCCAATAAAGCTCTATGCATTCTACTTGTGTGACAAAATTATACCAAACATCAAGAACTTATGCTGGTTTAACTTTTACATTTATCAAAGTCCTACGAATGTTGGAGATAATCTAATTAGAATAGTAGAACACAAAGTACTTTATAATTCAAAGCTCTACTCCCTCTATGTATGATTAGCTTTATGAGGATTTCAATATAACTCAAGCTATTGACAGCAACCAAATATTTAATTTTGCAACCTAGAATAACAAATAGAAGCAATAAAGTGGGAACAGAACCAAGAAAACATTATAATTTAGTCACTCAGTAGTCATTAAACAAGAACAAAATCAAGAACAACACCCAATTGAAAAAGGAATACGAGAGGAAATAATTCCAATAATGAGGACAAATGTCAAAGAGTCAAGTAGTAACCAAGCGGGCAATATTCTGTGGCAACCCATCTCGATTTTCATTATATCTAGTAAGATTTGTTTTCTTGGGTAACAACATAGATTTACACAAAGGGCAGGTGACCTTTCCCTCATCAATATAAATATCCGAACAACGGTCCGATAATCTAGTTAATCTGTTAACACCTGGCCTTATAGAGACTTCATACAAGATCATGCTGGTCAATAGCTAACCACATTTTTAGTCTTTTGTTCAATGAATTTTTTGTAAGTTATGTATATAGGACTTGATTAATGAGATCTAGCCCATAATCCTAGCACAAATAACATGATTAATTCCTAAGAAATAATGAAAATAAGCAAGAAAAACTTATCTCAGTTTTTTGTATTGCAAAAATTTCTCGCGTTTCAACACAATCTTTTTTGACATATGGTGCCAAAATGACGTAGACCGAAATTTAGTCTAGGGATCAAATAGTAAATAGTTGGGTCCTTGATTCCAGAAGGCAAATGTTCATGACTAATTCTAGTGCCCTCTTGAATTTCAGAGTAAATATTCTTTGTTAATGAGTCTATCTCCCCCTAATTGTCGTTTTTAGGATGTATATATGGTGTTAGGACTTCAAAGATAGGCCTCCGGCCTTAGAGACACAATCCTGTTATTTACTTACTTTACTTATATTTAGGAGTTATAATTATTTTTAAGCCCTTAAGGATTTAATGCGTATATCATACGTGAACAATTGAAACAGCCTTTGTTGTAGTAAGTCACTCAAGATCTGAAATGATGAAGTTATAGTATTGAGATAATATTCCCAAATTATTGTTTGGATACATAAACATTACTATATCATTAGATCATAATAATTATTAGGGGTGTCAATGGGGCTGATTTTAATTTGAATCTGGTCCAGGTCTGATATGAATTTTAGGATATCTAACCAACTAAAATATTCAACGTGTGAGATCTTATTACAAATATTCATAATTCAAAATAAATGGATCGCTATAGAATTATTTCCTTATAATATTTGATTTTGTTATTATAACTTTTTATTTGTATGAAAAATAATATAAAAAATTATTTATTATATTTTTTGTGAAAATATAAAAGCATAAACATATTTTTTCTTCTTTTTCTTCTTCTTTTTTTTTTCCCCAGTTTTTTGGATTGGGATTTGAACTCTTAGATCTTTATTGGGTTCGGATCTGATAACAAAAATAGAAATCCTATAAAGTTCGGATCTGGATATGAATTTTATCGATTGAATTCGGATCTGAATCGCACAAATTCAATTTGAATTTGACCCGTTTGCAGTCCTAGTGTATATGCATGATTCAATTTTTCTCAATTTAATTTTCTAAAAAGACTCTAATCTAATTTATGGACCATATTTAAAAGTTTGAACTTTGAGATACATACGTGGAAACAAAATTGATCTTCAACGATTTGAATTCCATACTTATAGAAGACTAAAGATTAATAAGACTTCATTAAAAACAAGAACAAGGCTTTACTAAAATTAAATCATCATTAAACAAAACGCAAACATTTCACAATGCATGGAAGACACATACCACAACAACACATAACTAAAACCAAATAACTGAGAGCTGAGGACAATGGCTGTAGAGCCTTATTTTGGCACAATCACACGTTCTTATAAAGACTGGAAAAATGGAAATTTAATCCATTTGGTTAGATGCTTCTAGAATTAGAGAGGTAAGGTGTTCATCAGTATATTTTGTGTGAAATGGTGAATTTAGAAGACAAGTCTGAAGGTGAATGATGTGTTCAGAGTTCAAGATCCCTTAGCTTAATTCTTAACATGTGTTGACAACTGGGTGAGGTTAAATATTTAAATGACAAGTACGGTAGGTTTGGTTTTAATGTATGTATGTCTACCTCAGTACGTGACTTTGCATGTATAAATAACAAATGCATATATATTTTTAGGACTCGAAATGTTGGATTTGGATGATTTATTTATAATTTAATTACCCAAAATTTGAAGTTAGATTATAAATCAATGTTTTAAGTTAGTTATGAGATATGATTTGAAATATGTAATTCAGTCAAACAAAATTTTTAAAAAAAAAAAAATAGTTAGGAGTCAAGACCAAAATAAGATTTACTAGAAAATAAAAATTCAATGTTTCAAATATTAAGCTCTAACAAATGTACATATTTTTGGGTTACCCATGAAAGGTACATATAGAATTTAGGTTATACAAATTGGATTTTGAAAACTTTAGAATTTCAAGATCTATTTTAAATGTAAATACCATGCTCAATTTAATCTAGATATTTAAATTAGTTCAGAAATTTAATTATAATGTATGCAACTAGGCTAAATCAGAGATTAAAATCGACTGGATTACGGATTGGGTTTGAAATTGAGATGAGTAAAATCCGAGGTGTTACAATTTGTATGAATAATAACATTTTAAATTATTTATTAAATTTTTAATGGAAATATATAAAAGCACAAACAATTTTCTTCTTCTACTTCTCTTTTTTCCCCAATTTTTCAGATTGGTCAAACTCTTGGATTTTTATCGGTTTCGAATTTGATAACAAATATAAAAATTCTATAAAGTTCAGATCAAGATATGGATTTTATTGATTGGATTCGGATCTGCATTGCACAAATCTGATCCGAATTCGATCCGTTTACAGCCCTAGAATTTATGCATGATTCAATTTTTCTCAATTTAATTTTCTAAAAAGACTCTAATCTAATTTATGGGCCATATTTAAAAGGTTGAACTTTGAGATGTATACGTGGAAACAAAATTGATATTCAATTATTTGAATTCCGTACTTACGCAAGACTAAAATCAATAAGACTTCATAAAAAACAAGAACAAGGCTTTACCAAAATTAAATCACCATTAAACAAAACGCAAACATTTCACAATGCAAGGAAGACATATAGAACAACAACATATAACTAAAACCAAATAACTCAGACACGTACAACGCCCTGAGTTGAGGACAATGGCTGTAGAGCCTTATTTTGGCACAATCATAAGTTATTATAAAGACTAGCACAGAGTACTAGTGGTGAACACCTAGCAATGAGGCCAGTGTTCGCATCTGTGCCCATGATGCCCGTCTTCTGCTTCATTTGATTTGGTAGCCCCAGTTTCAACTTTAGCTTCTTCATGATGATCATTTGTCTCGGCCTTCTCACGACAGTGAGGGTAGTGACAGTGGTGGTTGTGGTGCCCTCCGTCCCATCCGTCTACTTTCACGTCTCCCTCTTCAAACATATTATTTAGTAGTTTATATTAGTAAATTGTAACTAAGGAAGTCACTAGCTAGATGTTGCCTTTCAAGTTATCGATGTTCAATATTGAATTATCAGGAGATACGTTGGTGACAGCTTTTGATAGCCTTTTCAATTCTTTTTTTTTTTTTTCAATAGATGGTTCATGATAAATTTCAACTATATATGTTCACAAATAATTATCTATATAAAGAAACATTTGACATATAACTGTGAAATATAATATAAGACGAAATACCTTAAAACAATTATTATATCAATTAGATAATCAAAGTCCATACATGTCGGGTGATTTTGAACATATATAAATAAATAATAAAGATGGTGAATTAATTAGGAAAGAGGGTACTCACCAGTTTTAGCCACCTCAGGCTCAGGACGAGATGCAGAAACTAAATCAGAGGATATGACAAGGATTATAGCGAAGAGAAGCCCAAGGAAAAGCAAACTCTTGGAAGCCATTTTTCTGAGTATATGAAGCTCTTCGAGTTTTGGATGACAAATAAGTACGAGTATTGCCACTATTTATAGGCCAATGCTTGTACACTCAGATGGACAAGGCAGACTGTGTGGGTCAACATTTTATGCATAAATTAGCAATATATATGATGAAGCTGATCCAAACAAGTTAACTCTTTGTTTAATCTTATGATTTTTCTTGCAGTACATGCAATCTTGAGCCGATGGATAAAGCTATTTTAGTTTTGAAACATATACACTGTGGAGTAACTTGAGATATTTAAACTTATTACCTCCACTATGAAAAAAAATATAGCATGAGTGACAAAAAATTAAGTGATAATATAAAAATAGTCATTAATTCCGTATAAAATGTAATGAAAAGTTACATTTTTGTCACAACTAATAATTTTAACAAACTTAATGGTGACAAAATTATGTTTATATTGTCGCTGTTGATAATTAGTAATACCTGTATAGTGATTGCCTAATAAAAATGAAAATCTTAATACTAAATTGTAATAATAATTTTTGTTGTTATTTGGTTATCACATATATATGTCATTAATTGTCTATAGTGACAATTTAAAATACTACTTTTTTGTCATTTATTAATGAGTTACATAGTGACAAGACAAAATATATTGTTACCTAAAACATAGCATTAGTGACAAAATAAAAGTCATTGACATTTAATACATATTATCTGTGACATGCAATCTTTATAGTACCACACAGTTTTTTGTCACTCATGTTATAATTTTTTGTAGTGCTCGACAATTTGATTAAAATTAATTCAATTTATTTTCCAATACCATTAAAAACATTTAATCATTTTAAATTATTACAAGAATCAAAGCTATATATATCTTTATACATATATCTTTCACTTGTTGCTTTGATATATATATATTAATTATTATACCACTATAAGAATAATATGTTATTATGCCACTATAAGAGTAATATGTAAAAATAATTACATATAATTAAAATATATGATACGATGATCGACAATAATATTTCCAACAAAAATTAGTTCACGTTTTAACGTTTATTCTGATTTTAGCATTTAGGAGTGACAATATATAATATGTAATATATATGTATACATATCACCCAAATTATCAATTCTGTGGTTTCCAATCTGCCACATTAACATCTTAATTTTTTTCAACATATATATATATATATATATTAATTTCTACATATCCATCCTACACATGCTCAATGTTTACTTGTTCTTTCTATTTCGTACAACTTAAGCTTTCTTGCAAATGTTTTTCAAACTTGGTGGGCTCTTTATAATAATCTAGAGACATATATATACATATATAGTAATTTATATTTCGCATGCCTGTTAATATACGCTTCTCGGACATTGTGCATAACAGAGAACATTCATCCTTTCTCATAAGTTAATTTACTGATTATAAATATGTATATATCATATGATCGTCTACTTAGGACCGGTTGAAACTTTAAGAAAATAAGTTATTCGGTATTTGACATAATATTGATATTTAAGAGCTTATTTTGTTTGGATTTATTGAATATAATAAAAATAAATCTGAAAATGTTTTTTTTCGTCCGAGAAGATCTAAAACTTAGTCCTAAGCTTTTGTTCATTCGGTTGATTAGCACATTCAAACTAATCAAGCTAATTGTGGTAAACACAATTAAAAAAGAATAATTATTTTAACACAGTTGAAGTTTGATTTAATTATAAAAACACTCTTGGTCTGAGAAATTGTAATATCCCCTGTGCATTACAATAAAATTTTCTGAAAATATAACAAATTAATTGAAATATTACAAGTAGATCTTTATTAATTTAATTACATGGGATGTTATTTTAATTTTTCAAATTATATAGGATATATCTGTACGTAATTAAAATCTTAGCGATAAAAATTTGATAAATTCAAATAAAATGAAACAGCAATAGACTTGTCGGCTTGATTTGATTGATTCACATTCCTAAATCTCTTTGAAATTAGTAAATACGTCACTCCATTAAAACAAATACGCAAGTTACAGCTGTGCCAAGTTGCCAATAGAAAGTGAGAATATATATCTAGGATTTATAAGCCCCAGCGATGCAACGAGTTGCCAGCGACAATTTAATTTCAATTTTACCATTTTGAATGCATTAATTAATATTGAGCGAATTAAAATGTTATGCACGATTAATGTAGGGATAATTAGCTTTACCCCAATAATGGCCTGCACTTTACTTACTGAACTATTTTTCCCCTTAAATGAATATATGACACTACAAGAAAACACCCATTCACTAATGAAAAATTGTGACAAATAAGATTATATTAAAAATAGATGATCTATATGATGGATTTATGGTGAGTCCTACCGTACTATTTTTTGCGTCAAATGACCATACGACATTACCTCCAAAAAAATACTCCTTCACTAACAGAAAATTTGTGACATATAAGGTTTCTTTGAAATAGATGATATAGATTATGGGTTTAGTAACCAATTTAGTGACCACTCAGAGTGGTCATAAAATTTCAATAAAAACAATTGAAGAATCTTTTAGAATTGATTATTTTTTATATAAGGTGGATAATGCTATTTTTTTACTTCAAAATTCATTTGAACAACTCAAAATGGATGAAGATATTTTTGGTTTTTTACGTATTAGTAAAAATTAAGATACTTAGATAACTATTGCCTCAACCAAAAGAAACTTTTCAAAATTGAAATTAATAAAATCTTATTTAAGGTCAACAATGTTTCAAGAAAGATTAAATGGATTGGCAATATTATCAATTGAAAAAGAAATGTTGGAAGAAATGGGTTATAAAAGTTTAGTTAATAATTTTGCATCAAAAAAAACTAGAGAGATAAAATTTTAGATAATTTTTTTAATAGAAAATTCCTTTAATTTCTTGTAACTTTTAATTATCAAACCCGTTGCTTATGTTGTAGTTTATTGAAATTGTAGTTTATGTTGTAGTTTATTTGCTTGGATTGTATTAGACTTTTAATTTTTTTTTTTTTTTTTGGGTTATTAGGTGATTCATGAGAACATTTTTTTTAATCACTAAATTTATGGAATAATCTTCTAGTATTAGGGTTATATAAAAGGTTATTCCATATTTCTTTGTAATTTTTTTAATATTAATAAAACCAATGGGGGTATATGCCAAACCCCCTCTTGATCCGTATTGTTAGCCTATAAAAAGAAATAAATATCTTACTTGGATTTGTTAAAAGAGCTTATAGTAGTAAAGCCTCAATTTTCTATTTCACCTTTGCCCTCTAAATTGGTTGAGCTGCTCTTATATATGAATTACAAAAGTTTCGATGTATTAGAACACTTGGTCCTTCAAGATGGATGAATGGTTACACATACAGATTATTTTAGCGAGAGATAAAAGCATGGCATGCAAAAATAAAATAAATAAAAGAAAAATGAGGGAATATTATATGAATCAAATGATAAAGAGAAATACAATTTGAGTTTTTGCCTTGATTTATATTTAATTCTCTAATCAATTTTTACAAAAAAACAAATTGAGCTCCCAAAGAATTTCTTATATCTTCTATTTAGTTACTTTTTCTCTAGCCTATGATGTCTTTTCGTGGTGGTAAGGTGGAGGTACCATGATTCTGAAGGTCATGAGTTTCAATTCTCATCAATAGGTGAAGCTAATTTTATACCATATGTTAAGAATTAATTTTCTCTGTTAGATGTCATAAATTTTTTATGGACATAAGATAATAGCAGCACTAATGCCCTAATGGTTATGATGTAAGATGATGTATTAATTAAATGTATTAATCGCTTCTCTTTTTAAAAAAAAAAAAAAGAAAGAAAGAAATTACTTTCGCTCTAATTATTGTTTCGGCAAACAAAAAATGCATAAATAAAAGACTGATTTAGACTTCGGTATCCAATAAATTTTTTTTACTAATTGAGTTACAGATAAACGCTAGATTAATCATAATAAGACGTGGATAAACAATTCAAGAAGACAAGAAATCTAATCAATCACCATTAATGGAATGCAACTTAAGAATAGTCAAACCAAGTTTGAAACGTTATGTCTCGAGTCAGAAACTTGAGAAAGTTAGATTGATTCATTCAAAGATATGGATAATTATCATATCACCACATGATAACCTATCTTAATCATGTCATAATTTTCTCTCATTAGCTTGGAGTATTTGCTACCAGCAGCATAGTCTCTTGGTGTTAATTAAATGATTAAAGATCTCTTCTAAAATAATTAAATGTAACTAATTTGTTGTTGTTGTTTTTTTTTTTTTTTTTTTTTTTTTTTGGGGAGAAATGCAACAACTTTCTTGGCCAACTCTTAGTAGCCAAAATAAAAATTCAATCATTTATACAGGACCAGAAGCATAAGAAATATCAATATGTGAAAGATATATTTATTTGCAAGGAAAAATTACATTTTTAGTCTTGTAATTATATCATTTTTTGCTTTTGGTTCTATATATATTTACTCAACAATTTTAGTCATATACGTTGTAACAATTTGCAATTTATTCCCTTTTTTTGCAGTTTTAGTCCTTCTCACAGGTCTAAAATTGCATGATTATTACAATTTATAAGATTAGAATTATAAAATTTATTACTATATGCAGTACTAAATTTGCCCAAATCGGGCACAAATTGCAAATTATTAATGCTACAAGATTAAAATTATTGAGTCAATAGATATAGGATCAAAAATAAAAAATGAAATGGTGTAATTTTTCTTTATTTGCAATATAAATAGATAAATGATCTATTCATTCAAAGAAAATATTTCAGTCAAAGGTAACTTGCATTTTTGCCCCTAAAAAATGAAATCCACAGAATACCCTCTTCTGAAAAAAAAACAAAAGGTACCGCACTAATTTGTATTTTTTTTTAAAAAAAGAAAAACATTTTAATCTTGTAGGAGATAGTAAGCTTCATTTTCCTGACTTGTAATTTTTTTTTTTTTTTTAAATAATTTTAGTCTCACAGGAGATAGTAAGTTTTATTTTCAAAAATATAACGCCGTTTGATGCCTATTGTCTTTTCATAAGATTTTTTCGGCCCCTCCATTTTGCCCAAAGGGATAAAGTGCAATTTGCCCTTTCAATAAATATGGAAACTATTAAGTTATGCTGTCCAACGCTTTGAAAATTTATCTCATGCAACATTCAACAAGTATAAAATAATGAACATACTATGCCCGACACGACAATCTGTCCAGGGTTGAAAATAAATAAATAAATAAAACAAAATAAAAGGGGGATTGGTGTCAGGGCACAGTCAAAGAGAGTAGGAGTGCCCAACGTGTCCGAGACATGATATTTTTCTAATTATTATTATTTCATAAAAGGGATAATTACTCGCATCTACAGTTCCCGAAGTTAACTATAAGTATCAAAATACTCCCCGAGGAGGTTTGAATAATAAACATTATATTTTTTGTTGTATAGTTTAATTAATGCATAATTACAATTACATTTCTTGAACGTAGGTATATATTACAGTTATACCTCATAAGTTAACAGATTATTATAATTATATCCTTTTACTTAGGGAGTTTACTGATAATATTTTAGAATTTTTAGGAGATATAACGTTAATCATTCAAACTTTCAAGAGTGTTTTGATAATTATTCCAAATTTCAAGCGGTGTTGAGGTAAATATCTCTTTATAAAATTTTAGAGAACTAAAAGAAAAACCACTCGGGATATGTTAACAAATTTGGATAATTACAATCCTCAGTGTCTAATTTATATGAAGCCTAATACTTATTTCTACCGTATGATTTGACTCGACGCACATTTTCAGTCACAGGTTCATATATAAAATACTTTTATTTATCACTGAATTTTTTTTAATAAAAGTTTTTTGTTATTCAATGCTTTGATATATATTTCCTATCATGAAGTACAAT